>LPNX010051360.1:164639-209801 GCA_001517045.1 Pseudotsuga menziesii
TGATGTGGAGTCTTTGATCCAGGGATGATTTTAAGGAACCATGCTTATTTAAAATTGTTTAAATGTTGGCAAATCTTACCAATTCTTAAAACGCCAACTATAAAATGCTTGGCGATATTTTCCAAAAAATATTTTAATTTCCAAGGATTTTATATCGTTTATATAATAATTTGGCGATTTTTAGGGTGAAAAAAGTTTGCCCCATCAAAATTGGGCAAAACAAGGCTTCAAAAAATGCAGAATGGCGAATCTTTTTTTGGAGAAAAACCCCTAAAAATAGCCCATCGGCTAAATTTATCCCCTAAAATTATCCCTGCTTTGATCCAATTTAAAAATAAAACTTCAAGATAATAATCATAATTAATAGAAACATGCCTATAAGTGTTAGGTCCAAAATTCGGGATATTACAATGACAAATACAAAATATGCCAAGATTGGAAAGAGATGTCAATTAACAATGCAGTTAAGGAATATTTTAATATCTTACAATTTTGAAAGTTAATACCTAGATAGTTTCTTCCTGGGTTCGATCTTCCTTTGCTTCCACCCCGAGAGAGGGTCGAATATCGTCATTTTCTAGGGTGGGGTGGTCTCCTTGCATAGCCTTTGTCTACTTTCTAGGGTTTCTTTTTCCATGTACTCCATCACTTCAAACTTATTGAATACTGAGGCCGTATTCAAAATTTCTTAATGGTCATGCTTCCATATGCATCTTTTCCTTTAGGGAAACCAGGTAAACCCTTGGTCACTCTTTTCTTCTTCCTTCCCTGATGTAGGTTTTGGGTGGTTTATTTGGTATTCCATGAATAAGTGGTCATATTCATGGCACCTTCTACACTGAAATAGGATCTACTCATAATTGAGGGGTTGGACCTATTCTTTGTCTTCCCATGACATCTTTATTTCTTTTGGGAGCTCTTTGGTCAGATCCATATATACGCATATCCTTGGATAGGCCATGTATTGGTGGAACCTAGTCGGCTATGAAATATTAATAAATTTCCCCAATGTGTTCCCCAAGTCTTCCAGGATTTAGGGGTCCCAATATTCCCCTGTAAGCAAGTACAATCTGATCCAAACTAGTGCCACCCTCATGTCTTCCTTCTCCAGGAATAACGTTTCCTTCGAGGGCCTTAGGAATAGTCCTGATGAGTAGAAAAAATATGGACCTCCATCCATAAATCGGTTCCTATCCTCCATATTGAAGAAGATAATTGTAAAAAAACCCTTGGATCCTAACTGAAGATCAAAATGACCTTTAGATTTCCAAGTGGAATTGATCCACCAAACTAGGGATTTTTTAGAAGGATGTAAACCTGCAAATTTCCCTATTAGGGCATGATCTTCCATGTGTTTAATATAGTCCCTCATCTTCGAGTAACTAGCTTGCATCCTAGGAATCTCTGCAAGCCTCGACATCCATTTACAAGGTTTGCGATAAAAAAGACTACCCTTCTTACTCGAGCCGTGTTCTAAGGGGATCAAAATATCCATGATATGTAAATATGGAGGGACCAAAACTAGGGGAGCATGCATTCCCCCCCGTCAGCCTTCTACCATTCGTCTGTAAGAGATCCCACCTACGCTAAACTCCATCATACCTTCAACCTTCGATCCATCTCCCTCCTCCTTTGTAATTTTCAGAAATACCTTATTTGACTTATGTATGAGAGGATAATGCAAATAAATCAATAGATAGAGTTGCATACATGTTAGAAAGGAGTTTTCATATTTGCATTTAATATAGTAGCATGAAAAATGAGACTTTGAAACCATGTTTATTAATATTTATTTATTTAAATCAAATTATCATTTACTTGAGAAAATAAACTTATTGAGTATGGATATTATTATATTGGAGTTTATTGATGGAAAATGATGAGGATGAGGACTTCTGGATTATAAATAGGAGGCTTAAGGTTGAAAGAAGGGAGGTTCTTTTCTTGAATATATTTTGTGAGAGTTTTGGAGGGGATTGGGGAGTTGTGGGATATTGTGAGGATGCGAAGTTGGTTTTGTTGGAAGAGTTTGAGAACTCTTGGAAGAATATACATAGCTTGCGTGTGCATCATTGCTCTTTTCTTTGGGGGTCTCAGGAAGAGAGGGCCAAGATTCTAGGTGGATGTCTCTTGGGGCTAATGAGTCAGATAGACCCCTAGTTGGTTGGGAGGTGAAAACTATGGTGCCTCTTTGGGCAATGAATATGGGAGCAACTTAAGGAGAAGATGGAACATTGCTTAAGTTTGGACTTCTTCAACATTTTTATATTGATGTATTTCTCTTGTTATTTTAAATTACTTATAAATTTGTTCCAAATTCATTATATGTTATTCTATAATTTGATATATGTTGTATTTAAATTATAACATATATCAAATATTTGCATCATGTTAATATTGTTTCAATTACATGATTTCATGATATTCATGCTTTGTGAATAAGTAATGGAATTTTAGTATTTATGAAAGTATTTGTTAATTAAGTAAGAACCCTTGTTGGGTGTTACATTATCTATTCAATTGACAAACCTGAGATCCATCAACTTCTTGGAAAATTCAAGTACTACGCTTCCTTTTTGTCTCTATTATAATGATATGGATTCTTTGTTTTTGAATTCTTAATTGCTAAGTTTCTTACTACATCGACTAATGATGGAGATAGTAAAACATAAAATTATGACAACATGCAACAAAGAAACAAACAGTATAGTGTAGGCAATGTTGGAAAAAGTTTGGAGATGGAAATAGAAGCAGAAGAAGATATTATACTAGGTACATATTTTGTTTGGTTGTTTTCCATTCTTATTTTTTATCTATTCATTTGTCAAAACCAAGATCCATCAACTTCCTAGAAAGTTTAAGTAGTGTACTTCCTTTTATGTTTCTATTATAATGATTTGTATTCTACATTGTTTAGAATTATTAATTGACAAGGTATTTACTACAATGACTAATGAGGAAAAACATAAGATAGAAAATGATTACAATATTCCTAACAAAAATTGGAGATGGAAATAAAAGGAAAAAAAAATATTATACCGAGTGCATAATTTATTTCATTTTTCTTCTTCTTATTTTTTAAGTTTATTTAACTCGCACTTTTCATAACAATTTCAAATGTCTATTATAGGGAACTATAAGAACAAAGGTGATAATCAAGACAGAAGGTCACTAATATTTAAACAAAAGTTTGACACACTAAATCATTGAAAAAAGTAAGGGAAACTCATACTCAATATGATGCAACTAACACTATTATAGTGGATTGTTCACTTGAGAGTGTGAGAGAAAATCCCAAATAAAATGTGATTCTTCCCATGCCATTAAGTGGAAAGAACCAGTAGGATAAGTGGTTGATCAATGAGCAATGGATAATGTTGAATAAATCCAACCAGGCAACAGATGTATGATATACTTTGAAGAATTTTCAATGACAATTAAAAGTACCTTAAGATGACTAGTGTATATTTCATGTATAAACACACATATAAAGTTTATAATATAAATTGTCAGTCATTATATGCATCCATGAATTATTAATATATTTGTATCACTTTTAATTTTAAAACACTTCTATATCATAATACTAATAGAAAGTTTGGTGTTTTGGTTTGTCATTACTTGAAATTAAATATTTTTATTTTGTTTATTTCTATATAGATATTGAGTTAATAAATGCTACTTATTTTAGTATTTTTTTTAATGTGTAGTTTAATGTATTAGATTGTATGTAAAGTTTATTAGATAATTGGTATGTTTGGTTGAATTTGGCCATTACAATTAATTTTTGCAATTGTAGTTTTATTATTGATCAGTACACCTTTTAAACATTAGTGATTTGAAGGATCATTGAATGTGTTCTTCTAAAATTTTATTTTGTTAATATATACTTAGGTTGTATGTGGAAATTAACATATAATTAGTGTGATTTCTTGTTATATTTTCCAAATGTAGTTTCAATGGGAATTACTATAATTCTTAAAATCAATGATTATGAATGGTGGTTCAATGTGTTCATGTAAGAATTGTTCAATAAAAAATAGAATAAATGTATTAGGCTGATGTATATATTAACATATCATTGGTTTTTTCACTAGAATGAGGCTAGCATAATTATTTTTTTTTAATTTCCATTTACCTTGTAAAATTCCCTTTGTATAAAAATAAAAATATGGTAATAGATAGAAATTAGATGATTTTTTAAAATTCTTAAAACAATATGTTTTCATGTCCTTAAAAGTAATGAAGTTGGGATATGCTAATATTATAAATGATTTGTTGCAATGCACTATTTTTTTCAATTATGTTCTTCAATGAATTATTTGTAATTAAAATAATAGCATATGAGCCATCAAGGCACACAATTATTTATTGTTTTTTATTTACTTTTTTAAGGGTAAATTTTACTCTCATTTTAGATATTATAGTGAGTGAAGGTATCTCATGCAATTCGGTACAAACATGTCACAAGTGAGATTTGAATATTTTACTTTATAATTTACATGTAATCTACCTTTCAAACCTTGAGTCAAAATATGGTGAAGTGACATATGAGATACCAAAATTAAAAGTTGCACTTCAATGAAGAGGAAAGTATCACATCTACATCCTTTGTTGAATAAAATAAAAATGGTGCACATGCTTTGAGTAAAATAAACAACTTAAATACATAACCCACTTTTGTTTCCCATTCAACCTACAACCCCTCACTTCTAAGTGTCCACTCAATATTCTCCCATGAAATATTTTAGACAACATTTGCAATGAAATATTAACCACTTCATTTAATTTAACATCCTCCAAAACTACTTGATTGTAGGATTTTTTTTGTTTGTTTGTTTTAGGAACTACCTCTACTTCATGTACGAGGCAATCAAAAGATAATTTTCTTTAGAAACCTTCTCCTCACCTTCCTCCCAACAAGATATCCAACTATAGCCTTTACAAATTCACATTCACCATGTCCCTTCCATTAATATGCACATTAATAATCTTTGAATGCTTACACAAAATATATCCAACCTTAAAATAAATGACTATACCCTCACCAAAATCATTTTGAAAATTTCCACGAATACTTGGAAGTTGTTTTTCGATGAACATACTAGTCCACCTATTATAAATTTTGAAATCATTCCACCATTAAGTTACAGACCTTATCAGGAAATAAGACCAAGAACAATTTATCTTTCAAGCTTTCTTCCTTGGATTTATCTAAGATATCTATGCATTCATTTAAGAAAAAATGTAGAATATAAATTGAGAATAATTAATAAAAAAAATTACCGCATGCAATAAGAAAGAAATATAATTTACTAGCAAATAAATTTTTTACTTGCCATGTCCACCTATAAAGGTTGGTATCCCTTCACTCATCTTGTAATATCCCAAATTTTGGACCTAACACTTCTAGGAATGTGCCTATTGATTATGATGATTATCTTGATTTTTTATTTTTATATATTGGGTCGAAGACCCCACTGCATATGAACATGATGATTTGTTTTATATATTGGGTGCAAGACAATTATTGAACATATATATATGCTTGTTTTTGTTGGGCATGGACCCTGAAGCACATGATTGATTGATGATTTGTGTTGAGCAAGGAGCTTAGGAACACATGAAAAGATAATTGGAAGTGTTGGGTATAATCCCTGGAGCCTTCCATGTTGATGCTGAGAATAAACTCTCGAGCATCAAATCCTTGTCCATTGTATCCCTAGCTGTATCGTATAAGTACATACTAGAATTAGTGTTGAGCGAAGAGATATAGAATTGCACTAAGTTCTAACTTCATGATAAAGCATTGAGTATGGGCTCTGGTAAGAGCTAGTGGTTATTGAAAACAATTTAATAAACTTTCAAGTGAAAACTGCTCGAGAAAAATATTGATCTCATCATACTTATTTATAATTTTTTAAATCAAATTTTGAATTTCTCTATTCTCATCAAGTACTCAAGAACTACCACGCTATACGAGGGAAATCCAACATGCAAGGATTTTTAGAGTTTCCTATCCTAGTAGACCTAAACCATATACCTACTTGACCTTAATGAAGAAGTGTCATTAAGTCTAGGGTTCATGGTATATGATGCCCAAAGACAAATGTTAACAAGTGTTATATTATTATGTACTTTATACATGATATGTATAAAGAATTAAATATATTTATAATATTAATGATGAAATAGAGAAAGAGAATCTCCATCCATTATTTATAAACTAGTTGAAAGTTCATAAGTTAACATATTAATAATTACCCAAAGTAATTGGAAGGGGTTAAATCAAGAAACCGAGGTTTCTTGATTTAACTGTCCCTTTGACTGAAACATCTGTCTATAAAGAATCAAGCCAAGGAAAGGCTTGGGGTTCTAATCTATCATTAGCAGAGTCATTTTCTACCTGTTTGCTATCAACTAATTCTTGGAGAATAGTTTCCTTCAAGGAAAAAAGGAGAACTGATCGAGATCTGATATACCAGATATGATACCCTACCTTAGGAGCTCTAAGTTACTTGCATGTTGGATTCTAGCTCATGGGGATCCAGATTAAAACCACGAATAGTTCCGGGTCTTGGTTGGGTGGAATGTGGTAGTTCCCAAGTGATTTGGTCATAAAAAACAAAGGTCATATATGCCTTGAATTGTTAATGCTGGTTATTTGAGTGTGCAGGTTCAGCCATTAATAGAGCTTCAAGTTACAAGTATGAAGCCCTAGACTCTCTATTCTACTTTCCTAGAATAAATTCTAGCTATATTAGGTAAATTATTACATTCAATTCCTAACCCAATGTATATGTTTCTCTCTTTAAATCTTCTAGGGTTTGAATTTTAAAATATTAACCCTAGGCTCTAAGTGAGTTTCTATATGAGGTTTATCGAGGGTTTATTTATTAGTTTACTGCTGCAAGTTTAATTTATTTACAAATTTTCATCAATGGTTTTGCACCCTAGCTTTAATTCGTGGATTAGTTTTACTAATGAAACTCGGTTAAGTACAAACTAGGTCTATTTCAGATGTCTTGTTATTTGTTCATTTGACCTTTATACTCTACTAAGATATTCCATTTGTGAGTAGAGGAATGTTTTAGATTTAAATAGATTAATCTTAGAATTAATTTTTAAAATACATATATGTATAAAATTACAACCTAGATAAACTAAATTCTTATATACAAAGTGAACTACTATATGTATATGTAAATATATATGCAAATGAGAGATTAAATAGCATAATGAATCTAATCTACTAAATACAATAATTATAAACTAGAGTACAAAATTAATGTTCTACATTAAAGCTAAAATAAATAAACTGGGAAATACCTTTCAAGGTCTGTATATTAAATACAAGCTAATAACTAAATCATTCCATTTAAAATAACACCATCATAAACAATGAATAGAGTGAGTATCGTGACCATTCTTTGGTCCAAAGATCAAGTAACTTTTCATTATTTAAAATCCACAATCTTATAACATAAATCCACATAATCAAAGCTTATGCCATAAAAATCGAATAGTCTCATTTAAATATCACTCACATCCATAGTAAAACAATTAACAAAATTATTACCATAATCATTAATTAATGCACTCAGTAATTACATAAGGTCATAGGAACGAATCCTATAGACTATCATTTCTAATCGCTACATAACCACGAAACCATTATATTGAAAACCCTAATATAAATGCATACGCAAGAATCGTTTTCATTTATAAATCATATCAAAATCTCCATGTAGTCCAGAGTAATTACAAAGGTGGACATGAATCAAATCGTGTGGGCATCCAAGCCCCATTTTGCATCCATATAAAAATACAACTCGTTACATCAACCACGAATAGGATTTGAACCATGTGGGTATTTGTTTATCATGACCACACTATAGATACATCGTATGCGGGCTACATTAGTATTTAACGTCAATACTTTTAATAACAAACATTTACGCTACAGTTAAGTCATAATACTTAAGCTCTGCCCCAACATTGTAATCAGAGCCATGGAAAAATTAATTAAAGAACACAGTCCCTTAAAAGTTAGTTTACAGCGACGAAGTCCATCGTGAGTTTGAACCCCTCGCTCCTTCAAAATCCACATTATATTCTAATCAACGAAATAATTACAATAATGCAACCATCCAGAGCTATCGCAGCAACATTGGGGAGGATCATGCTACTCACAGCAATTCCTCAACCCAAATGTTGTCAACAATTGCAGCTAAATAAAAGCAATTAATACTATAATATCCCTCTTACACACCCCTAATATACTTGTAATTTTCGAATAGGTACGATACTTGTTTGCTGCTGAGGAGCTCAAGGCCAAGGCCCCACCAGTAAAAACTTTGTATGTTAGAGGATTGATCCCCCTAAGTTGTGGACTTGGGAGACTTAGGACATTGATGACAGACAACCAAATAGACTAAGGGGATAAGGGTAAAAGACCTTGGGAAATGCAGGGAGGACAACCTGGAGTCACCTAGGTATTCATGACATGCCAATCGAAAGACCCATTTCTCAAATCCTCACCCACAAAACTTAAAAGTAGTTAGTGAGAAGATACACGCTCTTTTGTTGGCCATTGAATGTTGCAAGATAACTCCTTACTAGAGTAATGGAGAGATATTTCTACCATTTAAACTTACAACAACCCTTTAGGATAATAGGGTAAATAAGGTTATTATCGATGATAAAAGAGGAATGTTAAAGTAGAGGAAAAACTCTACCTCTGGGGTATATGTATATATATATACATATATACATGGATATAGGGAATATTTTTTAACAATATATAACCTTGGCCTATAGATAATAAAAATAGGCAAGTACGATTATTTCTTAAAGATTTAAGTTAAAATATTATGAAGAATAATTGTCTTTTAACCTTCAAAAGGTGATAATTGCTTAAAGGATTTAAATGATTATTGGAAAAATAATAATTGCTTAAACAATTAATTAAGTAATCTTTAAGGAGAATAAGTATTGGTAAATATTGAAAGGTAAATAAATCCTTGATCAGGTATTTATGGGAGAAAGAACCATTGCTAAAAGATCTAAGTTAAATAATTATTATCTTTAAAAATAACCATTACTTAAAGGTTTATGATTTTTACCGTTAAGTGGTGAGCGGAGGAAAAGGGTTACTATTTTTGTGCGAACCTTAGTATCTAGTCAGAAGAATATTTTATTAACATACTTTAAAGAAAATGCTAATTTGGGAAGAAAGCTTGCCAATAGTTAATTACCTTCTGACAAAAATAAGGGCAAACCTACCGCCGCAATTGGTGGAAGCACAACGCTCATTAAGGAGGGAAAAATCTTGTCTTTTTTAGAATAGGTGAGCTCAACATTTTTAGAAAGCAAAATCCCTGCACTATAAGAGGAAGGGCCCTCTGTAGTTGTAAGGCAAGGGGGAATTTTCTGATAACGGTCACTAGGAAAGAGGTAGCATGGCTCGAGAGAAAGTTTTGTAATATTGGAGTGAGGACTCCATACCTCCAAGTATACCATGGCAGTCATGGATCAGGCGTTTCCTTCTCGGTTCACGAATTCAAATTCAGAATGCAACTTGATTTAGGTAAACACTCCATGTCATGCGCATATTGCATTTTGGTGTCTACAAATTTATTATTTGGATAGGTTGGAGGGTATCCTCTGCACTGAATTATTCCAGGACTGATATTCATGTATGCCAAGTATATAGTTAATGGTAACCTCTGCGTCATGGGATTCCTAGTTTTGATGGGTTACACCATGTAATAAGCCTGATGTTATAACCTATGTGTAGGATTAAGTCCAATATGCCCCTTTTTCATTTACCTATTTTTAAAATGAAAATGATTCCAGCATTGGCTTAGTGTCCATCCTACGGACTTGGTCGTTTCGGTGATCAATCTAAGATTGATTCCCTTGATGGCTCAGCTCCAAACCTATGTGTGCTTAAAGTATGGTTCCACTAGATTCTAATCTCCATCACATGATTCCCATCCTACCTACACGTTATGGATGATTAGCGACATATAAACTCCGCGTAGGATTGGTAAAATCTGAACCTCCACCTAGGAGGGGCAGAGTAAGAGACCTTACAGAGATCTCTAAAAATGAACCTCTGTAGAAGACCTGTAAGGTATTAATCTCTGCATTTGATCTGTAAGGCGTATTTGTCGTAATAAGTCAAAAATTAAGGGTGAAATGTATATTTATGCAAGTATAAGTCTTAAGGGTGAAATGTGAAATTGAGTTTATAAGGGAAGGATTATTTAAGTGGAATCGAATATATATATATATATATATATACACGTAAATTTAAATTATTATAAATCACCGAATTGATGTTGATGTATTTGTAACTTCGGAATGTATTCATCTATGTATTTTATGTCTTGTAACCTGATGTTTATTCCGAGATGTATCTATTATGTAATTGAGTCATGTTGTAATTCCCCAATGTTCTGATCGGGAGGATATATTATGTAAACAAGTCATGTCAATTCATAGTGGGTAACCCTCTGATTGTCTAAGGGTTAAAGTCCCCGTAGTTCCAGGGCACTAGGGTTATTAGACTCTCCTAGTATAGGTTGGACCTAGTAGTGTTTTAGTCATGCTGTGATTAGTATAAATAGAGAAATAGAGTCTGTATTTATCACACAACTCATACACACTCAAGTGTAGCGCATATTTGCGGAAGGAGAAGACACTGGGGCTAGATAAGAAGAAGGATACTGCTGTCGGAGATCACTTACTGTTTTGGGCTTTTCTATTTTGGTGTTGATTCTATCTCTGAGGAAGTTGCAGGGTTTTCTCCTTTATGGTTTCCCCAAGGAAAAAAACTGTGTTCATTGTCTCTTGTTTTTAATTGTTGTGCTTTTTATTATCTTAGTTAAAGATCCTAATAATGCTAGCTTAATGTTGAAAAACTAACATGGTATCAGAGCTAACCTAAGAACAAGACACTGTGTAGCTCTGGGAACTAGGGATTTCTAGTTTGTGGTTCTTCCTCCATATATTTTCAGCAAAAGTAAGGTGGAATAACTCTCCTCCTTAGGGTGCATCTTTCTGTCGAAGCAGAATCCAATTCTGAGGTTTTTCAGTTTTTGACCCGACACTATTGCCGAAAATTAGGGCTTTTCACAGAAGAGAAATTTTTCAATGAGCCCAGGAATGGATTGATCTCCTCCCCAAAATCAAAGTTAGGAATAAATTTCAAGGCATTTGGGTGGACAGAACTCCGGAAAAGCAAAACCCTAATTTGCTCCCAATCCAGTATTGTAGGATTTCAGCTCAAGTTTCAGATCCGACATCTTGAACCTAGTAAGATCTAAAATATTTTGTATTTCCATTTGAGGTTCTCACTTAAGATGTCTCATCATACCAAGCTTGATGAAAAGCTTGAGGGAGATGATAACTTCAAAGCCTGGAAGTATAGGATCTCCCTGCTCCTGGAAGAAAATGAGTTATACTCCTACATCCATGAGGAGGTTCCAATTCCAGAGGGATATGAGGCAAAGGCCTTACATAAGAAGAATATGGTTATGGAAAAAGGGATCATTGCTGATTCTATTAAGGATCACCTTATCCCACAGGTGTCCTCTCTCAAGACACCTAAAGCTATGTTTGATGCCCTAACCAAATTATTTAAAGGGAAGAACATAAACCGGAAGATGAATCTGACAAATCAACTGAAGAATGTGAAGATCCAGAATGTAGAGACCATCCAGTATTACTTCACAAGGGTTTATCAGATCAAGGAACAATTGGAAGCAGTAGATGAAGAAGTGGAGAATGCAGAAATTGTGATGACCAACTTGAATGGTCTCCCTAGGACATGGGACTCTTTCATTCAAGGGATCTATGCTAGAAAGAAGTTGGTCAAGTTCAGCATACCGTGGGAATAATTCTCTCAAGAAGAAGCTCGGATAGCAGCTTGAGAAGAGAAGATGGGAAGTGAAGATCAAGCTCTCACATCACAATCCAAGAAATCCAGATCTAGCCATCACAGAAGTAAGTACTCTCATTAGAGAAATAACTCTAGAAATCCTAGAGATAGGTCTAAGTGCATTTTCTATACATGTGATGAAAAAGGACACTTTGCTAGAGACTATCCTAAGAACAAAAGTAGCTCTCACAAGAAGAAGGGAAGCAAGAAAATACATCATGCTCATGTTGCATATGAAAGAGATCCAGATATGAAAGTGAAGATTCTTCAAGCGAGGATGAATATGTTTTGATCTCCGCTCTCATAGGTAACATTAATCATGGAAATGATGATTGGCTTATAGAAAGTGGGGCTTCCAAACATATGACTAGATTCAAGGAATCCTTTGTGAAACTCTTAGAACATGAATCACCTCACAAGGTGAAGCTAGGAGATGACTACCAATATCCAATAAAAGGTAGTGGAGAATATTGCTACAAACTAGACTCTAGAAAGTCTCTAACGATGAAAGAAGTATTGTTTGTGCCAGGACTCAAGAATAACCTTCTCTCCATATCAGCATTGGATGCAAAAGGAATGAGGGTTGCATTCATAGATGGTCAAGTCATCATGTGGCCAAGAGGAAAGACTATCGATGATGCAGTTGTGATTGGTGAACAAGAAGGAGGCTTGTACAAATTAAAGGGCCATCCAAAACAAGCCTTGGTCCATGAAACAGTAGAGCCATGTGAACTTTGGCATAGAAGGCTTACACATGTGCATTACAGAGCACTACTGCTTGCAAGCAAAGCTGTTGAAGGTCTTCTGGAAATACAAGCAAAACATGATGGGGTTTGCAAAGGATGTGCGAAAGGAAAGAACACAAAGAAGACATTTCCAAGTAGTGAAAGCAAATCAAAAGGAATCTTGAAAATCATCCACTCTGATGTATGCAGTCCTATGTCATCAAGCTCACTAAGCGGGTATGGATATTTTTTTTTTTTGTTGATGATTTTTCTAGGAAGACATGGGTTTACTTCATTAAGAACAAATATGAAGTATTCAACAAATTCAAGGAATTCAAAGGCTTGATCGAGAACCACACTAAAAAGAAGATCAAGACATTTAGATCAGATAATGGCGGAGAATTCACTTCAAATGAATTCAAAGAGCTATGTAAAGAATCAGGAATTAAGAGGGAATTGTACACTCCTTATAATCCACAACAGAATGGGATTGCAGAATGGAAGAATAGAACTATCATGGAAGCTGCAAGGGCTATGCTTTATGATTAAGATATTCCTATGCATCTTTGGGTAGAAGCTTCCAGAACAGCCGTGTATGTACAGAGCCATACTTCAAATAGAGTACTCGAGAATAAGACTCCTGAAGAAGTCTTCTTTGGCAGGAAACCAGAAGTCAGCCATCTCAAAATATCTAGCTATCCTATATACATATACATTCCAAAAGAGAAGAGAACAAAATTAGATCCTTCAGGAAAGAAGGGTATATTTGTGGGATACTCTAAAAGCTTGAAGGCTTACAGAATCTATTTCCCAGGATATAAGAAGATTGATATCAGCAGGGATGTGACATTTGATGAAGACACAGCTTACAACAAATCTAGAAAGAGACCTGCTGAAGAACCTGAAGAAGCAGAAGGACCCAGAATTCATGACACAACCATGAACGAAGAAATTCAAGAGAAAGATCAAGAATTTCAAGAACCACAAAGACCTATAGGTCCACCTCTAGAGAAGAATCCTCATAAGAGGAAACCTGCTTGGGTATGAGAACTTATCCAAGGTGTAGAAAGATATGGGGCTCCAGAAGAGAATCATAGAGAAAGAAAGAGGACCAGATCCTGCTCTAGGTATGTAGCCTTACTATGTGATTTCATTGATAAAGAACCTTCTAGTTATGAAGAAGTGGCAGAATAGAAAGAATGGAAGGATGCTATGATCGAAGAGTATCAGTCGATCATGAAGAATGATGTTTGGGATGTTGTCCCAAGACCAAAAGAGAAGTCAGTTGTAACTTCCAAATGGATCTACAAGATCAAGAATGCTGCAGACGGTAGCATTGAAAAATATAAGGCAAGATTTGTGGCTCAAGGTTTCTCTTAGAAAGAAGGAATTGATTATGACAAAACCATTGCACATGTAGCTAGATACACTTCCATTAGATCAATACTTGCTCTGGCTGCAGTGATGAAATGGAAAATACACCAGATGGATGTCAAGACTCCCTTCTTGAATGGTGTAGTGGAAGAGGAAGTGTATGTAGAACAACCACTCGGTTTTGAGACACACGACAAGGAGTCTCATGTGTGCAGATTGAAGAAATCCCTGTACAGTTTGAAACAGGCACCCAGGACATGGTACGGTAGAATTGACAGCTTTCTATCCAGTTTGGGCTTTACCAAGAGTAAAGCAGATTCCAACCTTTACTACAAGGTTGAAGATGGCAACACAGTGATGCTTCTACTATATGTAGATGATCTATTTGTGATAGGTATGGATGGGTTGATTGTTGATACAAAGAGAAAGATTGCTGCCGAATTCGAGATGAAGGACTTGGGTATGATGCATTATTTTCTAGGTATGGAGGTGTGGCAGAGTGTGGATGGAATCTTCCTTGGACAAGGGAAGTATGCCATAGAGATCCTGAAGAGGTTTGGGATGATGGACTGCAAAGCCATGGTCACACCTATGGAATCGAACCTGAAGCTATTGAGTGATGCTTCATCAGAATCAGTTGATGCTATGATGTATCATCAGATGATTGGGTCATTAATGTACCTGATGAACATGAGACCAAACATTTTCTTTGCTGTGAACACCTTGATCCAGTTCTTGATAGATCCAAGAAATTTTTACTTGATTGCTGCAAAGCATATTCTGAGGTACCTAAGGGGTACATTTGATTATGGGCTCAAGTATGAGTTGAATCAGAAAATTAACCTGGAGGGTTATGTCGATTCAGATTGGGAAAGAAGTGCCATCGATAGGAAGAGCACTTCAGGATGTTGCTTTAGTATGGGATCAGGTGTGATCTCTTGGTTTAGCTGGAAGAAATCTTGTGTGGCACTGAGTACAGCTGAAGCAAAGTATGTCACAGCTTGTTCAGCTAGTTGTGAGGCAGTATGTCCTACAGAAGCTACTGTATGATATATTTAATATCCAGTTGGATGCTACTTGTATACATTGTGACAACTAGAGTTGCATGAAGTTGTCAGAGAATCCAGTGTTCCATGACAAGTCAAAGCATGTCACATCCCCATCCCTCCAACCGGCGAAGAGGATGCGACCATGGCGTTAACCATTTGGGCTAAGAGCCCCATGAACATGTGAATTCATATAAATGCTAAAATGCTGAAACAGAATGTTGATAACAAGATGCATTGAAGTAGAACATGCATACATTAACATTTGTCATGCAGAGATGCAAATATTTATCATATGCAGTGGAAACAACACACATTCATACAAGCATTCATTCAACATGTTCATCATGATCATTAACAAAAAATATGGTTGCAGAAGTAAAATAGGCAAGATTACTTATCTTATGAAGAGCTCAATCTGCAACCAGCTACGTCGCTACAACGTTCCACCCAACCATAGGCCAGTGTGCTCCTTAATCTCTCAGTAGCGCTGCCACCCCCGAGCTGGGCATGATTCTCCAAGGAATAAGGGAACAAGCAGGCTGACACATAGCCAAGGATACACAAAACAAATCCAAGCTAACATAGTTGGGTTTATCAGGCCATCAGCAAGACAACCAAGCCAACATGGTCAGGTTTATCAGGCCATCCGGGAGTTGGGAAAGGATAAATGCTAAGATGGTGAGATCATTGCAAATCTAGGAACACCTACACCAGAACTAGCCTGACTTCTAAGACACCCACACACACCCAACAAAAGGAATTAGTCCCTTCTCTGCTACACAATCCCTCAGGCCCTGCATTCCCTTCCAGTGCTATTCAAGGGTTGTGGAGAAGAAAGCCAGCCCTCTAGCTCTGTCTGTGTGGTTTCCAGCCACCAGGTTTATCAAGCAAACCAAGCCCACAACCCTGCTCCCTACACAGTACGAAGACCCACCATTGCACGCATGCAATCAATCAGTTGTTGCAGCTTAAACAAAGGAAATGACTCTTGGGCGAATTTTAACAGTCCCAATGTATTAGTGAACACTGCTCACAACATGGGGAAAACAATAGCCCATTTTACACAATCGATTCCGCTGGGGAATACTTACACATACCACAATAGGGAAGAAATTGCAGTTCTCCCAGCTTGTACGTGAGAGAAACAACAACACAGGACCCACAAATCATCCCATGAGGAAAGGATACAACCACACCATCCATAAATCCGCAGAGGAAAACTACGTGGGTAAAAGCTAGGAAAAATCTTGTGCGTGAGGAATAATCAACAGGCAACGGTCCCTACATGAGGATGAACAGCTCCAGCTTGTGCGTGGATTAATAGACAGTCGTGAGGAACGAACAGACAGTCGTGAGTCCTGTGTAGTAAAGGGTGCATGAGCATTTTAGCACAGTCGTGGGGAGAGTGCAATAGTGAGTTCATTAGAGATGGCGGTGGTTTATTTTTCCATTGTGAATTCAACTGCGGGTGGAGTGTGCATGTGGGAAAGCACTGGCAGTCCTGCCACACCTCTCCCAAAAACAATAACTGCCTCAACCACCACCAGCAATTATTAATGGAGGTGGTTGGGTAAGACAAGGTGGTGACACATGGGTTTTTCTCTCATTGCCCAAGGTTTGACAATTTCCCCCCACCCTTATCCTTGTGAAAATCATGCCCCTTCTCAATTTAGCTGTCGCAATTGTAGCTGGCCGGGTTCATTTTAATTAAATATGCATATGTACATGATGACAAAACTTAATATCTATGCTGCATGCCCGAATATACCATCGGTGACAAATTTTCAACCTGAAACATAGCATAACCAATCAATGGTGGGGCCTTGGCCTTTAGCTCCGCACCATGATCATTACAATATATAAATCATGTACACTTAATGCAACAGGGTCAAAACCAGGGTGTGACATTCCCCTCCCCCTTCAATAGCATTGTCCTCAGTGCTTTTACAAAATTGAACAAAACGCTACACTGGTATCGTCTCAGTGTTCCGCAGAATTAGCCTCCTCCAGCTCCCATGTAGCCTCTTTAGGTCCGTAGTGCTCCCATTGCACCTTTACCTACCCTATGGCCCGGTTCCGGAGCATTGTGACCTTCCTATCGAGGATGTGCATTGGCTTGATTCAGAACTCTCCCTCAGGTTCCACTTGAATCACATCCCAATTTATCACATGGTTAGGATCATGTACATATCTCTTAAGCAAAGAAACATGAAAAAAATTATGAGCTCTAGTGCTAGCAGGAAATGCAAGTCTATATGCAACTGGCCCTATTCTTTCAAGCACTTCAAACGACCCACAGTATCTTGGTGACAACTTGGCACAACTTCCAAGATTCAAGGAACTCTTCCTTTCCCTCACTCTGAGGTAAACATGATCCCCAACACTGAACTCCATGTTCACCCTATGCTTATCTGCATAGCTTTTATGTCTGTCCTGTGCTATTTTCAGATTCTGCCTGATCTTTACAACCTCTTGCTCCATTTCCTTGAGCAATTCTGGTCCAAGCACAATCCTGTTCACTGGGTTATCCCAAGACACTGGTGTCCTACACCTTCTTCCATACAAATCTTCATACGGACTCATCCCCAAGGATGCCTGCTGTCCATTGTTATAAGCAAACTCTACCAAGTGTAAGTAATCTTCCCACTTGGTTGGTTTGTCCATTACATACATGCGAAGCATATCTTCAAGCACCTGATTAACTCTCTCTGTCTGCCCATCTGTCTGAGGATGGTATGCAGTGCCAAAGTTTAGCTTTGTACCCAAATCTACAAACAACCCCTAAAAAAAATTGGAAGTGAACTTGACATCTTTGTTAGAGACTATTTCCTTCGGCAATCCATGCAATTTGAATATCTCCTTCATGAAGATCTTTGCAATTTCTTCAGTCTTATGCATAGACTTAACCGGTATAAAATGTGCTTCCTTAGTCAACTTGTCTACCACAACCATGATGGAATCATGTTGTCACCAAGTCATCGGCAATCCGGTAATAAAATCCATGGAAATAACTTCCCATTTCCATTTTGGAACTGGGAAAGGTTGCAACAAACATGCTGGATGTTGATGCTCAACCTTTACCTGTTGACATTTCATACACCTTGAAATGTACTCAGCCATATCCCTTTTCATTCCTGGCCAAAAGTACTACTTTCTAGCTGTAGCAATTGTCTTTTGATATCTTGGGTGACCAGAATATGGATCTTGATGGATCTCATCCATAACAACTCTCCTCAAATCTACTACATCTGGAATATAAATTCTACCTTTATAAGTGAGAAGTCTGTCTTCTTCAAATTTATATCCCTCATACTTCTTCTCAAGACTTTGCTGCTGCAATTTTTCTTTTACCTACTCATACAATTCATCTCCAGCAGCATGACTAGCAATCTACTGCCTCAAATCCGATTGGAAAATACTAAGAGATGCCACAAGCATTTCTTGCATCTTCCTGCTGAGTGCATCAGCTACCTTATTCTCTTTTCCCTTTATGTGCTTGATTTCAAAATCAAACTCACATAAAAACTCCAGCCATCTTGCTTTCCTAGCATTCAAAGTAGGCTGATCAAACAAATACTTCAGTCCACAGTGATCTATTCTGAGCTCAAATATCCTACCCATCAGGTAATGCCTCCACATCTTGAGAGCATGTACTATGGCTGCAAGCTCGAGATCATGAGTGGCATAGTTCTTCTCATGCTCCTTCAGCTTTCTTGACTCATAAAATATCACATGGTTGTCCTGCATAAGGACTCCTCCAAGCCCTTGTCCGCATGCATCGGTACACACCACAAAATATTTCTCTGGATCGACAACTTTCAATACTAGTGCACTAGTGAGAAGATTCTTCAACTGCTGGAAGCTTTCTTCACACCTCGATGTCCATTCAAACTTCATCCCCTTCTTTTGCAAAGAAGTGATGGCATGTGCAACTTTGGAGAATCCCTCAATGAATCTCTTGTAGTATCCTACAAGTCCCATAAAAGATATTACATCTGTCACATTTCTTGGAGTAGGCCAATTCATAATGGTTTCAATCTTTTCAGGGTCCACAGATATACCCTCCTCTGAGATGATGTGACCCAAATACTGAATTCTATCTCTATAGAAGTCACACTTGCTCAATTTTGCATACAACTGATGCTCCCTGAGCAATTTCAATGTCAATCTTAAATTCTCTTGATGCTCTTTCTCATTCTTAGAATAAACAAGAATGTCATCAAGGAAGACAAAAACAAACTTGTCCAAATACCTACTGAAGACACTATTCATACGGCACATAAATGTAGCTGGTGCATTTGTGAGACCAAATGGTACCACTACAAACTCATAATGCCCATACCTTGTCCTGAAGGTTGTCTTATGAATGTCTTCATCCTTGATTCTCACCTTATGGTAACCAGACGTCAAGTCAATCTTGGAAAATACCTTTGCTCCTCTCATTTGATCAAAGAGGTCATCAATCCTAGGCAAAGGATATTTATTCTTCACAGTAACCTTGTTCAACTGTTTATAATCAATACATGACCTGAGTGTACCATCTTTATTCTTTACAAATAGAACCCGTGCTCCCCAAGGAGACACACTCGGCCGGATATACTTATTTTCCAACAACTCTTGCAGTTGCATCTTCAATTCTAACATTTTCGGTATACTCATCCTGTAGGGTTCCTTGGACACTGGTGCTGCTCCTGGCACGAGTTCAATAGTGAATTCAATGTCCCTCTTTGGAGGAAGCCCTGGAATCTCATCAAGAAATACATCCCTGAATTCCTGTAACACATGATAGTATTCCAACCTAGGAGTTTTATCTCCCATTTCCTCCAAAATATGAGCTACATACAACTGGCAACCATTCCTATAGAACTTCTTTAACTGCATTGCTGAAACTTTCCTTGCTGAAATCACCTTTGGAATTCCTTTCACAACTACTAGGTTCCCTTCTTCATTCATGCATTCAAAATTCTTATTGTAACAGTCAAGCTTCACCCTGTGAGCTTCCAACCAATCCATTCCAATGAGAACATCATAGGAACCAAGCGGTAGAAAATTCAGATCTACACAAGTGACCAATCCATTCATGACCAATGGAAATTTCTCTACCATTTAACTAACCTTTCTCTTAGTTCCAGTGGCTAGCTGAACTAACCAAGACTTCCTATGCTTTACCTTCTTAAAAGCACAAATATCCACTACTCTAGGAGTAATGTAACTGTGTGTAGAACCATGGTCAATCAAAATAGAAACAGATTGCTCAACAATCTTACCTGCTACTTCAACCACAGTTGATTGGTGATCTTCCTGGCAGTCCTCCAGCACTGCATAAATCCTAGGGATTTCCCTTGCTACTTGACCCACTGTTTCTATTTCTTGAACGTTATAAACTAGACATGCACTCTCATTCTCGAGTGGACAATTCCTGTGCATGTGGGGTCCTCCACATTTCCAACATTGAAGTGGCCGTCTATTCTGTTGTGGATCTTTAGGCTTTTCTCCTATCACTCCAATTAGCTTACTCGCAGCTTGGGATGGCTGCTTCTGTTGATTCCTGAAGTTAGAAGGTTTGAAACCTTTCTTTATTTGGTCAAACTTCTCATTCTTCTTGTCCTTCCATGCCTTATGGTAATCAGGTTTACCTTTGCTTTGCTCATAGCAATACTTAGCTTTTCTTATTGCTTCTTCAAGAGTTCTAGGTTCATAAAACTCAATTCTATCTTTGTAATACTGAGGTAATCCACTCAGAAAATGATGGACCTTCACGTTTTCATCTCTAATGTACCATACATATGTCAACAGCTCCAAAAACTTGTTTGCGTACTCTTCCATGGTCCGCTGTCCTAATCTTAGCTCATGGAACTCCTTAATCTTCTCATCATAATATCTGTTAGAGAGGTATTTCTGCTTGAAATACTTCTTGAACTGTTTCCACTTAAGTCTCCTTTCACTGATCCTCTTTACTTGCTTGAAGTGTTCCCACCAAATGGATGTTGTTCCATTCAGATTGAATATGGCAACTCTTGCCTTCATGTTTCCTGAATAATGATGCACTTGAAAGTACTTCTTTATTCCAAGAAGCCAAGCTTTAGCCTCTTGTCCAGTATTTACCTCACCATCAAACGTAGGAGGTTTAGCTTTCTTAAATTCATCCCGAGAGCGATCCCTATGGTGTCTCTTTCTTTTTGTTTTATGAGAAGAAGAACTTGAATCCCCGCTGGATTCTTCAGAATCAGATGATCCACTAGAAGTCCTTCTCCTTCTCCTAGTACTGCTCTTACTGCCTTCTAGTCTTGTTGTACCTCGTCCAGAGTCTATCTTTCTATGTAAGTCTGTCAAACTCTGCAACATAGCAGCATTCAACTGATGCTGCTCTTCCTGGGATTTGATCAGGATTCTCATAGTGACTGCAACATATGACGGTGTCTCTTGGAATCTCCTTCCATTAGACTCAATGTCATCATTTCTATTACGAACATTTTCTCCCATGGCATCTCGCGCATGCTCACAAGAATCCCGAGCATCATATCCATCATGGGTTCTCATAACTGAACCACCACTTATTTATCAAAATGCACTACCTGAAATACTGCCCTTGAGGTTGACTATGACTCTGCAAACGTGTTAGTAACACAACTTTTAGATGCATAACATTGATATAAACCAGCATTGCTTACCTTCTCTTGGAAAAAATCATAATAAATTTTTTTTTTTTTTTTGAAATCTATGTTTTTGCACAATTTGGCACATGAAATCGCTGCCACTTTTCTACTTCCTAGCCCATGAAAATCCACTGAAAAACAGCTGAAAATCCCACTGAAAATTAGTTGAAATCTGCTGGAAAATCCCACTTTAAAAAAACTCAAAAATTTCCTCTGCAGAATCGTCTCTCATTTCATCTATCAATCTGACGCTTCAACAGTCCAAACCACTAACTTCTCCACTGTTCATTGACTGTCGAAACAACTAGCTTCTTCCGCTGTATCGATGGTCAAAACAACTAAATTTTTCTGACGTATCGGTGGACTGATCCTCTAATTTTCTCCGACGTGTCGGCGGTCCAATCCTTTAAAGTTTTTCGACGTATCGAAAATATTTCTTCTTCCTTCTACCGCCGCATCGGCTACTCAAACAGCTAAATTCTTCCGATGGTTTCCATACTTAGATGAATTTTCAACTTTTTGAATTTTCCCCCTTTCTACTTTCTTTCGCCGACGGCATCGGAAGTCCTTTCAGCTAACTCGGTCGATGTATCAGATGCTCAAACAGCTAACGGCTTCTAATGATCGTCGGCTCAATCATGTACTTTCTACCACTGCTTGATCTTCTTTTCATCAGTGAAATAGTTCCTTCTACAGCCGCAACGACGGAACATGATCTTCGATCTTCTTCCGATCAGCGGCGCAACCTGATCGGTATCGGCAGTCTTTTCTCGTCGGAAGTCTAGTGCTCTAGACTTCCGCAACGGCGGGCATACGAACCTTTATCTTCTTCCGATAGCCAATGATTTCTATACTTAGAAACAATATTTGAACTTTCTTCATGGCGTCGGCGGTCAGAGGCCTTTACCCGTTGGACGCGTAGTCGTTTAGCCGTCCGCAACGGCGGGTGCTCGATCAGCTATTTTCCGTCGATGGATGTCAAACACATAGAAAATTTCTTCGTTATTTTTCCTTCCAAAAGTCTCGTCGGGCATGGTTTTACCTAGCATTTCCGCTACATCAGAAGTATTTCCCGCTAGCGTTTCCGCTACTACCTCTTCCGATGATCCGACAGTTCAAACACTTAGACAAAAAATTTTAAAATTTTCATTCATTCCCTAATTTCTGTTCAGCAGAAAGAAATACTGCTTCTGTCCCTGCATCTTCGTGGTCCATTCATGCCCACGCTGCAACATGAGCTTTGATACCATGCTGTCACGTTCCCATCCCTCCAA
The DNA here is from genome assembly GCA_001517045.1 of Pseudotsuga menziesii. NCBI lineage: Eukaryota > Viridiplantae > Streptophyta > Pinopsida > Pinales > Pinaceae > Pseudotsuga > Pseudotsuga menziesii. The sequence continues at coordinate 187,665 of LPNX010051360.1, forward strand.
CCGACGAAGAGGACGCGACCATGGCATTAACCATCCGGGCTAAGAGCCCCATGAACATGTGAATTCATATAAATGCTAAAATGCTGAAACAGAATGTTGATAACAAGATGCATTGAAGTAGAACATGCATACATGAACATTTGTCATGCACAAATGCAAATATTTATCATACGCAGCGGAAACACCACACATTCATACAAGCATTCATTCAACATGTTCATCATGATCATTAACAGAAAATATGGTTGCAGAAGTAAAATATGCAAGATTACTTATCTTATGGAGAGCTCAATCCACAACCAGCTACGTCGCTGCAATGTTCCACCCAACCATAGGCCAGCGTGCTCCTTAATCTCTCAGCAGCGCTGCCACCCCCGAGATGGGCATGATTCTCCAAGGAATAAGGGAACAAGCAGGCTGACACATATCCAAGGATACACAAAACACAGCCAAGCTAACACAGTTGGGTTTATCAGGCCATCAACAAGACAGCCAATCCAACATGGTCAGGTTTATCAGGCCATTCGGGAGTTGGGAAAGGCTAAATGCTAAGCTGGTGAGCTCATTGCAGAGCTAGGAACACCTACACCAGAACTAGCCTGACTTCTAAGACACCCACACACACCCAACACAAGGAATCTGTCCCTTCTTTGCTACACAGTCCCTCAGGCCCTGCATTCCCTTCCAGTGCTATTCAGGGGTTCTGGAGAAGAAAGCCAGCCCTCTAGCTCCGTCTGTGTGGTTTCCATCCACCAGGTTTATCAAGCAAACCAAGCCCCCATCCCTGCTCCCTACATAGTCCAAAGACCCACCATTGCACGCATGCAATCAATCAGTTGTTGCAGCTTAAACAGAGAAAATGACTCTTGGGCGAATTTTAAAAGTCCCAATGTATCAGTGAACACCGCTCACAACATGGGGAAAACAACAGCCCGTTTTACACAATCGATTCCGCTAGGGAATACTTACATAGACCACAATGGGGAAGAAATTACAGTTCTCCCAGCTTGTATGTGAGAGAAACTACAACAAAGGACCCACAAATCAGCCCATGAGGAAAGGATACAGCCACACCATGCATAAATCCGTAGAGGAAAACTACGTGTGTAAAAGCCAAGAAAAATCTTGCGCGTGAGGAATAATCAACAGGCAACAGTCCCTGCGTGAGGACGAATAGCTCCAGCTTGTGCATGGATGAATAGATATCATGAGGAATGAACAGACAGTCGTGAGGCCTGTGTAGTGGAGGGTGAGTGAGCTTTTTAGCACAGTCGTGGGGAGACTGCAGTAGTGAGTTCGCTGGAGATGGAAGTGGTTTCTTTTGCCATTGTGAAGTCAACTGCGGGTGGAGTGTGCATGTGGGCAAGGACTGGCAGTCCTGCCACAACTCTCCCAAAAACAATAACTTCCTCAACCACCAGCATCAATTCTTAATGCAGGTGGTTGGGTGAGACAAGGTGGTGACACATGGGTTTTTCCCTCATTTCCCAAGGTTTGACAATTCCCCCCCACCCTTATCCTTGTTAAAATCATGCCCCTTCTCAATTTATTTTCCGCGATCATAGCTGGTTGGGTTCATTTTAATTAAAGATGCATATGTACATGATGACAAAACTTAATATCTATGCCGCATGCCCCGATATACCATCGGTGACAAATTTTCAACCCAAAACATAGCATAACCAATCAATGGTGGGGCCTTGGCCTTTAGCTTCGCACCATGATCATTACAATATATACATCATGTACACTTAATTCAACGGGGTCAAAACTGGGGTGTGACAAAGCATATCGAGATCAAGTATCACTATATCATGGATATGGTGCAGAGCGGAGCAGTGAAGCTCCAGTATGTTGCAACGGAGGAACAAATAGCTGATGTATTGACGAAGCCAATGGCTAGGCTGAAGTTTGAGTACTTCTGGGAGAAGCTTGGTCCTCTCCAGATCGAGGTTTCCTGCAAGAGAAAGTGATGAGACCAATATCCATTCTGACATGGTGAGAGGATTGGTTCCTTCCATGGTCAGATGTAAGGGCAGAGCCATTTTGTCATGGTGAGAGGATTGGTTCCTTCCATGTCAGATATGAGTGCTGGCCATTCTGTCGAGTAGGACAGATTTCAGGGCAACTACCATTCTGGGAATGGAGGCACCTGGTCAGTTACCAGGAAAACTTAGTCTAGGACTGAGAATCCATTCTGATGTGATAGAGGGATGTGTTCCCACTTGATCAAATGTAAGGGCTTAACCATTATGTCATGGATAAAGGATTAGGTTCCTCCCATGTCAGATGTGAGTGTTGGCCATTCTGACGAGTAGGTCAGATGTAAGGGCAACTTCCATTCTAGGAATGGAGGTGCCTAGTCAGTTACCAGGTAGCTCAGTCTAGGACTGGGGGCCATTTTGATGCAATGATAGGATTAGTTCCTCCATGATCAGATGTGAGTGCATGGCCTTTCTGATGTGGTGCTTCGTGCATGGTCAGATTGTAAGTGCAGAGCCCTTTTTGATGCGATGCTTCGTGCATGGTCATATTGTAAGTGATGAGCCCTTTCTGATGCGGTGCTTCGTGCATGGTTAGATTGTAAGTGTTGAGCCCTTTCCGATGCAGTGCTTTGTGCATGGTCGGATTGTAAGTGCTAAGCCTTTTCGATGCGATTCTTTCGAGCATGATCGATTGTAAGTGTTGTGCCTTTCTGACAAGATGAGGTCAGATGTAAGTGCAGAGCCTTTCCGATGTGGTGTGCTTGCACATGGTCGGATATAAGTGTTGAGCCTTTCTAACAAGATGAGGTCAGATGTGAGTGCTAGGCCTTTCTGACAGGATGAGTTCATATGTGAGTGTTGGGCATGCCTTTCTGACAAGATGAGGTCAGATGTAAGAGCTAGGGGGGCCATTCTGACTTAAGTGTCAGATATAAGCACTAATGAAGACCTACATGAAGGGTAGGCCTATAGGATTGACTCTGTAGAACTTCCTGTGACGAGAAGAATTGAGATAACAACATTATGAGATAGCATATGATGATGATCCAAACTTGATGATGATCTATATGAGATGATCCAGACTTGATGATGATCCAGATCAAGTGACAATCCAGTTGTGATGATGATCTAGCAGTGATGAGCCAGTAGTCATGATGATGCAGATTCCATGATAAAGAAGAAGAAGATGACTTGAAGACTCGAAGACAAAGAAGACTTGAAGAAGAAGATGACTTGAAGACTCGAAGACGAAGAACTCTTGAAGACTAAGAATACTTGAAGATAACGAGATGATCCAGTTGATGCAGAGAAGAAGACCAGTGCTGAAAGTTGTGTCGAAAGAATACCTTCCTAGTTAAGAGGGAGTGTTGATGTATTTGTAACTTCGGAATGTATTCATCTATGTATCTTATGTCTTGTAACCCGATGTTTATTCTGGGATGTATCTATTGTGTAATTGAGTCATGTTTTCATGCCTTGATGTTCCGATCGGGAGGATCTATTATGTAAACAAGTCATGTCAAGTCATAAACCCTCCAATTGTCTAAGGGTTAAAGTCCTCGCAGTTTCGGGGAACTAGGGTTATTAGAATCTCCTAGTAGAGGTCAACCCTAGTAGGATTTTAGTCTTGTCGGGATTAGTATAAATAGAGAATTGGAGTCTCTATTTATCACACAACTCATACACACTCAATTGTAGGGCATAGTTGAGGAATGAGAAGACACTGGGGCTAGATAAGAAGAAGGATACTACTGTTGGAGATCACTTACTATTTTGGGCATTTCTATTTTGGTGCCGATTCTGTCTCTGAGGAAGTTGCAGGGTTTTCTCCTTTATGGTTTCCCCGAGGAAAAAAACTGTGTTCATTTTCTCTTGTGTTTAATTGTTTTACTTGTTATTCTCTCAGTTAAAGATCCTAATAATGGTAGCTTAATGTTGAAAAACTAGCAGTTGATTCCCTTTCGATTTGGAAACATGAAGCTTTGTTGACATCCTTAAACCTTGTAAATGTTTAGGCATTTTGCTAGGAGCTGTATATGTAGAGAACTAGACAAATGCAGCCTAATAAAGGAAGCTTGTATGTGAGTAGGTACAGATATTCATCCTTACATGGAATCATCCTAACATTGACACATCCCAATAACATGGTAAATAGATATAAATATGGATAGCATGAAGGCATGGAAATGTTTCACCATGGTACCAGTAGTGATCACTTTTAAAGAACAACCATTGCATAGTACAACTATGGATAGAATTTGTATATGTAGGGTGTGTTTAATGCGACACATTTAGCCTTTATTTGTATTAAAGATTCTTACCGACAGGTAAGGGAACCACCCTAGCCCTATGTAGGTTAGTGATTGTATAAAAATAAAAAGGAAAACTAAGGGAAGGCTCGAGTCTTGAAACTATTCTTGAGTTTAAAACTCGGTTACAAAACTTGCTCATTGTTGTGTTGCATCAGGAACTGGCGATTGATTGATTTGGTTTCCATACCAAGATTTTTAGTTTATTTTCAGAGATACTCTCAGTGAGAGTGTCCGCAAGGATAAGGGAAAGAAAATATGGCAACATTGATGTTGCGGATTGTAACTATTTTAATAAATAATGTCACCTGATGTGACTGTTTGGTGGACGTAACCCCAAGTTTGGGGTGAACCACGTATTTTGGTGTTTCTTTGGTTTTGTGTCTACATGTGTTTTTTTTTTGTTACTTGTGTACTTACAATGGATTTAAGTAATTTAGAAATGATCAACAAGAACAGTGGATTGGCATCTTAAGATCTTGGCTGGCACGCTAATGTTGTTTAAAAGCACCATTTCCATTTCATAAACACGGTATATATTATGTACGAGAATTCCAATAATGCAAGTCAAGTATAATCCAGTCGTGCCAAGGGCTATGGCACCATTGTAAGCAATGGTGCTGCCCAGCCATAAACACCCCGAATTCCAAGTTATGAATTACAAATAACATAATATCTACACATATCCTGTAAGGGCACTACTATTCGCTCTATGGCCAAAAGGGACTCATGTTGATGCATTTGTAAATTGAGAATGTATTCACTTGTATATCTTTTGTCTTGTACCCCGATGTTTATTCTAGGAAATTTCTATCATGTATTTGGGTCATGTCATGTCCCAATGTTCCTATCAGGAAGTTCTATAATGTAAACAAGTCATGTCAAGTTATTGTGGGTAACCATCCTATTGGACAAGGGTTATAGTCCCTGCAGTTCTGGGGCACTAGGGTTATTAGACTCACCTAGTGAAGTCGGCCCGGGTAGGGTTTTGTCAAGTCAGGAATTAGTATAAATAGAGAGCTAGCCTCTCTATTTATCACACACTCATCCACACTCAGTTGTAGCGCATAGTTGAGGAAGAAGAAGACACTGGGGCTAGGAATAAAGAGGTTACTGTTGTCGGGAGATCAACTTACTGTTTTGGGGTTTTATTTTTGGTGCTGATTTTATCTCTAAGGAAGTTGTGGGGTTTTATCCATTTATGGTTTCCATGAGGATAAAAATTGTGTTCATTGTCTCTTGTGTTTGATTGTTGTGCTTGTTATTGTCTCAGTGAAAAGATCCTAATATATTGCTAGTTTAATGATAAAAATCTAACATGGTATCATAGCTAACCTGAGAAGAAGACACTGTGTAGCTACGGGAACTAGGGATTCCTACTTTGTGGATATCTCTCCACGTATTTTTAGCAAAAGAAGGTTGGATTAACTCTCCTCCCTAGGGTGCATCTTTCTGTCGAAGCAGAATCTAATTATGAGGTTTTTTAATTTTGGACCCAACACTATTGCTGAAAATTAGGGCGTTGCACATAAGTGGAATTTTTCAGTGAGCCCAGGCCTAGATTGATCCCCCCCTCAAAACCGAAGTTTAGAGATCAAGATCAAAGCATTTGGTTAGACAGAACACTGGAAAAGCCAAACCCTAATCTTCTCCTGAACGAGCAGTACATAATTTCACCTCCAAATCCAGATCCGACATCTTGATATGGTAAGATCTAAATCATTTGTATTTCCATTTGAGGTTCTCAGTTAAGATGTCTCATCATACCGATCTTGATGAAAATCTTGAGGGAGTTGATAACTTCCGAGCCTTGAAGTATAGGATCTCCCTGGTCCTCGAAGAAAATGAGTTGGACTCCTATATCAATGAGGAGGTTCCAGTACCAGAGGGAGATGAGGCTAAGGCTTTACACAAGAAGAAGTTGGTTATGGCAAAGAGGATTATTGCTGATTCAATCAATGATCACCTCATACCATAGGTGTCCTCCCTAAAGACACCTAAATCTATGTTTGATGCCCTAACCAAATTGTTTAAAGGGAAGAACATAAATCAGAAGATGACTCTGAGAAACCAATTGAAGAATGTAAAGATAAAAAATGTTGAGACCATCTAGTCTTACTTTACAAGGGTATCTTAGATCAAGGAACAATTGGAAGCAGTATATGAAGAAGTAGAGAATGCAGAGATTGTGATGACCACCTTGAATGGTCTACATAGGGAATGGGACTCTTTCATTCAAGGGATTTGTGCCATAAAGAAGTTAGTTAGGTTCAGCAGCCTATGGGAAGAATTCTCTCAAGAAGAAGCTTGGATAGAAGCTCAAGAAGAAAATATGGGAAGTGAAGATCAAGCTCTCACATCCCACACCAAGAAAACCAAAAGGGACCATCATCACTCCAAACGTAAGTCTTATCACTCTAGAAGAGATTGGGCTATTGTTAGATGTTACACATGTGATGAGAAAGGTCACATATCCAAATACTTCCCTAACAAAGGGATCTCAAAGAAGAAGAAGGGAAACAAGAGAATACATCATGCTCATGTTGTAGAGGGTGATGAACCTTCCATAAAGAGAATCAGACAAGAAAGTGATGATTTTTCAAGTGATGAAGAATATGTGCTGATCTCTGCTCTCACGCAAACTATCTTACATGGAAGCAATGATTGGCTTATAGACAGTGGTGCTTCCCAACATATGATGAGATTCAAAGAATCATTTATGAAACTATCTTAACATGAGTCACCTCACAAGGTGAAGCTTGAGGATGACTACCGGTATCCAATAAAAGGTAGTGGTGAATCCTCCTACAAACTAGACTCTGGAAAGTCTACAAAGATGAAAAATGTATTGTTTGTAACAGGACTAAAGAAGAACCTCCTCTCCATATCTACACTGGATTCAAAAGGAATGAGGGTTGATTTTGTAGATGACCAAGTTCTTATGTGGTCAAAGGGAAAGACTTTTGACGATGCAATAGTGATTGGGGAACAAGAAGGAGGCCTATACAAATTGAATGTCCAACTAGAACAAGCTTTGGTTCATGACTTAGTAGAACCAAATTAACTTTGGCATAGAAGGCTTGCACATGTGCATTATAGAGCACTACCACTTGCAAGCAAATATGTTGAAGGTCTTCCAGAAATTCAAGCAAAACATAATGGAGTCTGCAAAGGATGTGCGAAAGGAAAGAATACAAAGAAGACATTTCCCAGTAGCGAGAGCAAGGAAAAAGGAATCTTGGAAATCATCCACTCTGATGTATGAAGACCAATGTCATCAAGTTCACTAAGTAGGTATGCATACTATGTTTCTTTCATTGAAGACTTTTCTAGGAAGACATGGATTTACTTCATGAAGAACAAAGATGAAGTTTTTAGCAAGTTCAAGGAATTCAAAGCCTTGGTCGAGAACCACACTGAAAAGAAGATCAATACCTTTCAATCAGATAATGGCAGAGAATTCACATCAAATGAATTCAAAGAGTTATGCAAAGACTCAAGGATTAAGAGGGAGTTTTCCACTCCATATAATCCACAACAGAATGGGATTGTAGAAAGAAAGAATAGAACTATCATGGAAGCTGCAAGAGCAATGCTTCATGATCAGGATCTTCCTATGCATCTATCGGTAGAAGCTTCCAAAATAGCAGTGTATGTACAGAACCGTACTCCACATAGAGTACTCGAGAATAAGACTCCTGAATAAATCTTCTCCGGAAAGAAACCAGAAGTCAACTATCTCAGAATATTCAGCTGTCCAGTGTACACACACATTCCAAAAGAGAAGAGAACAAAATTAGATCCTTCAGGAAAGAAGGGTATATTTGTGGGATACTCTAAAAGCTCGAAGGCTTACAGAATATACTTCCCAAGATTCAAGAATATTGACATTAGTAGGAATGTGACATTTCATGAAAACTCAGCTTACAACAAATCCCGAAAGAGACATGTTGAAGAACCTGAAGAAGCATAAGCACCCAGAATTCATGATACAACCATGAACGAAGAAACTTGAGAAGAAGATCGACAATTTGAAGAACCACAAGAACCTGTAGATCCACCTCAAGAGAATAATACTCATAATAGGAAACCTGCTTGGATACGAGAAGATATCCAAGGTGCGGAAATATATGGGGCTCAAGAAGAAAATCACAGAGAAAGAAAAAGGACCAGATCCTGCTCCGGATATGCAACTTTATTGTGTGATTTCATCAATAAAGAACCTTCCAATTATGAAACAATGGCATAACGGAAAGAATGGAAGGATGTTATGATCGAAGAGTATCAAACAATCATGAAGAACGATGTTTGGGATGTTGTCCCAAGACCAGAAGGGAAGTCTGTCGCAACTTCCAAATGGATCTACAAGATCAAGCATGCTGCAGATGGTAGCATTGAAAAATATAAAGCAAGATTTGTTTCTCATGGTTTCTCCTAGAAAGAAGGAATATACTATGAAGAAACCTTTGCACCTATAGCTAGATACACTTCCATAAGATCGGTACTTGCTCTAGTTGCAGTAATGAAGTGGAAGATACACCAGATGGATGTCAAGATTGCTTTCTTGAATGGTGTAGTGGAAGAGGAAGTGTATGTGGAGAAACCACTTTGTTTTGAGACACATGACAGGGAGTTTGATGTGTGTAGATTGAAGAAATCCTTGTATGGCTTGAAACAAGCACACAGGACATGGTACGACATAATTGACAGCTTTCTATCCAGTTTGGGCTTTACCAAGAGTAAAGATGATTCCAACCTTCACTACAAGGTTGAAGATGGAAACCGAGTGATGCTCCTACTATATGTAGGTGATCTATTTGTAATAGGTATGGATGGGTTGATTGCTGATACGAAGAGAAATATTGTTGTCGAGTTTGAAATGAAGGACTTGGGTATGATGCATTATTTCCTAGGCATGGAGGTGTGGCAGAATGTGGATGGAATCTTCCTTGGACAAGGGAAGTATATAGTAGAGATCCTGAAGATATTTTGGATGATGGACTGCAAGGAATTAACCACACTTATGGCATTGAACCTGAACCTATTGAGTGATGCTTCATCCGAATCAGTTGATGCCATGATGTATCATCAGATGATTGGGTCCATTAGAGGAAATTTCAATTAAAAATGGGCCTTGCAAAAATAATACAAATTCCATGTCATCATCTATTATCCAATAAAAATGCTTTAAAATTTAAAAAGGGATCACCTCTTAAACAATTTTTTAATATAAATTTGGGGATAGGTATCATAAAAAGAAATATTTTTTTTGTTCATATTTTCGACATATCTCCCTGTGTTTTTACTCAAATTTCGATCGGGAGAGCTCGTTGGATGTGGAATTAAATTCCACATCCAATGAGTACCCACTCTGCATACTTTTGACGGTCCCCTCTAACCCATAAACAAGAAATACCTAAAAAAAACATGATGATGACATTATCATCATGTTTTTTCAGGTATTTCCTTTTTTTGGGATAGAGGGGACCATAAAAAGTATGCCGAGTGGGTACTCGTTGGATGCGGAATTTAATTCCTCATCCAACGAGCTCTCCCGATCGAAATTTGAGTAAAAACATAGGGAGATATGTCGAAAATACAAATAAAAAAAAAAAATTCTTTTCTTCCTATAAAATTAATAAATATTATTTTATTATTTTAATTATTATTTTATTAATTTTCCTTAGGAGGCCCATTTTGAGTTGAAATTTCCTCTGATGCTTGATGTACGTGATGAATACGAGACCAAATATTTGCTTTGTTGTGAACACCTTGAGCCAGTTCCTGACAGATCCAAGACTTGTTCACTTGATTGCAGCAAAGCATATTCTGAGGTACTTGAAGGGTACAGTTGATTACGGGCTCAAGTATAAGATTGATCAGAAGATTAACCTGGAGGGTTATGTTGACTCAGATTGGGTAGGCAGTGCCATTGATAGGAAGAACACTTCAGGGTGCTACTTCAATGTGGGATCAGGGGTGAGCTCTTGGTTTAGCAGGAAGCAATCCTGTGTGGCACTGAGTACAGCTGAAACATAGTATGTCACATCTTGTTCAGCTAGTTGTGAGGTAGTATGGCTGAGGAAGATAATTTCTAATTTATTTGATCTCCAGTTAGATGCTACTTGTGTATATTGTGACAACTAGAGTTGTGTGAAGTTGTCAGAGAACCCGGTGTTCCATGACAAGTCGAAGCATATCAAGATCAAGTATCACTATATCAGAGATATGGTGTAGAGAGGAGCAGTGAAGCTCCAGTATGTTGCGAGGGACGAACATATAACTGATGTGTCGACAAATCCATTGACTAGGATGAAGTTTGAGTACTTCAGGGAGAAGCTTGGTGTTCTCCAGATCGAGATTCCTCCCAAGAGGAAGTGATTTGTCGGTGTTGAGCCCTTCTGACATGGTGAGAGGATTGGTTCCTTCCATGGTACGATGTAAGTGTTGTGCCTTTCTGACATGGTGAGAGGATTGGTTCCTTCCATGGTAAGATATAAGTGCCGTGCCGTTCCAACATGGTGAGAGGATTGGTTCCTTCCATGGTCGTATGTACGAGCTGTGACATGGTGAGAGGATTGGTTCCTTCCATTGTCAGATGTATGCGATGATCCCACACCCAGCATGAAAAACAACTGGCTCTGTGAAAAGAATTCTAGTATGAAAAAGGAATAGATCTGTGTGGATGCTGCACCCAGTATGAAAAAGGACCGGCTCTATGAAGACTCATCTAGTATGAAAAAGGACTAGCTCTGCGTGGATGCCACACCTAGTATGAAAAAGGAATGGCTGTGTGAAGACTCATCCAGTATGGAAAAGGACTGGGTCTGTGTGGATGCCACATCTAGTATGAAAAAGGAATAGATTTGTGTGGATTCCACACCCAGTATGAAAAAGGATTGGCTCTTTAAAGACTCATCTAGTATGAAAAATGACTAGCTCTGTGTGGATGACACACCTAGTATGAAAAAGTGCTGGCTCTGTGAAGACTCATCTAGTATGAAAAATGTCTAGCTCTGTGTGGATGCCACACCCAGTATGAAAAAGGACTGGCTCTCTGAAGACTCATCTATTATGAAAAAGGACTGGCTCTGTGTGGATGCCACACCCAGTATGAAAAGGGACTGGCTCTGTGAAGACTCGTCCAGTATGAAAAAGGACTGGCTCTATGTGGATGCCACATCTAGTATGAAAAATGACTAGCTCTATGTGATGATACATCTAGTATGAAAAATGATTGGCTCTATAGATGTACATCCATCATGAAAAAGGGTTGGCTCTGTAGAACTTCCTGTGATGAGAAGAATCAAGAGATAGCACATATGATGATGATCGAGTGATGATCTAGATCAAGTGATGATCCAGATCGAGTGATGATGATCCAGCAGAGATGATCCAGTGATGATGATCCAGATGATACAGAGAAGAAGACTTGTGCTAATAAATTGTGTCGAGAGAATACCTTCCTAGTTAAGAGGGAGTGTTGATGTATTTTTAACTTCAGAATGTATTCACTTGTATATCTTATGTCTTGTACCCCGATGTTTATTCCGAGAATTGTCTATCATGTATTTGAGTCATGTCATGCCCCAATGTTCCTATCGGGAAGTTATATAATGTAAACAAGTCATGTCAAGTCATTATGGGTAACCCTCCTACTGGACAAGGGTTAAAGTCCCCGCAGTTCGAGGGCACTAGGGTTATTAGACTCACCTATTGAAGTCAGCCCTAGTAGGGTTTTGTCGAGTCAGGAGTTAGTATAAATAGAGAGCTCGCCTCTCTATTTATCACACACCCATCTACACTCAGTTGTAGCGCATAGCTGACGAAGAAGAAGACACTGGGGCTGGGAAGAACGAGGTTACTGCTGTTGAGAGATCATCTTACTATTTTGGGGTTTTACTTTTGGTGCTGATTCTATCTCTGAGGAAGTTCTGGAGTTTTCTCCATTTATGGTTTCCCTGAGGATAAACACTGTGTTCATTGTCTCTTGTGTTTGATTGTTGTGCTTGTTATTCTTTCAGTGAAAAGATCCTAATATATTTCTAGCTTAATGATAAAAATCTAACAAATCACACAATATAAAAACCCAAGCATGTTAACACAAGCGAGAAGGTGCATCAAAGCCCCACAAAAAAGCCCCAAACCAAACAAATGAAGACGAAACACAGACATGCCGAGAGATAGAAAGCGTAGGCTTATGTGGAAGGCTTACCTTACACCTTGGCACCACCTACGAATCAACGACGAAGCTTTGATCCATGCTGCTCTTCACTAAGCCTAGCACCTGCAAACCACCAAACAAAACAAGGATGAGAAGTATGGATTGTCTACCAGAAACGAGATAAACTTGAAATGTTGTCATGAAACCAACAGTTCTTACCTTCGTGAACCAAGGTGTCATTTCCATCTCCTCGACAGAACCAAGCCCAAAAAAACCAACAACCAAGCGAAATGACAAACCATCGTGAGAGCCAAACCCTATGTTGGGTCTCCCACGATCCCCAAGGAACATTAATGGTATTAGTGTGGTGTCCACTATCAAACAAAAAATCCACATTCCTATAGTTTTGCAAATGATCTGTTAATATTGGTCTCCATTCCATGCGATGCCTTAAACCCCATCTCTTAAAGCCAAGAACCTTATATTATAACTCTCCACCCCAACGTATAAACGTAGGGTATATTACAATGTAATGAATAGTGTAATTAATCATGTAATGTTTAGTCTAGGTAATATATGCGCCAACCCTAAGGCAATCCCCCATGAAGAAGTATAATATTTGACATGTAACATTTAAACCTTTTGCTGAAAGCCTTAATACAATGCATCTTCCCTAAGCTTAATGCTTAGTAACCATGGCATATGAAATATGCCATGGTATCAATGTTATCATAAGACCCAAGTTTGATTTTTACCCAAGTTATAACCTTCCAATAGAAACAAGAGCTATGTTAATAGGTGTAATAAAATAGACATGAAATATAAATACATAATGAAAGTACAACATATATAATTTAACAATGTTAAATAAATAATGGAAGTAGTGATTCTCTTTATAATATGAGTTGGTAAGAGACCTTAGTAACAAACAGTAAGTATAGTATCAAAGATCAAGATATTGAGTGCTCTTTAAATAAGTCTTCGTCGCTATGTTAAATCTTCAAACAAGATGAAAGAGATGCCTTAGTTCAAACGAACTAAGTAAGCCTGCAGACAAGTAAACAATTTTACCTCTTAGACCATCATGGAAGAACAAGTCCTGCCCCTCCGCCCACTTTGTTTCCACAAACAGAGTTAAGTTAGAACCATATAAATAACAAGTCAGACTATGCAGAATGAACAAAGAATATAATCAATTAATGGCACATATACGACAATGTATAACTATAAGAATCGAAGTAGTAATCAACATTATGACATCTCAATTAAAACACAACAATATGTATAACTGAAACAATGATGATAGAACATAAGAACAACTTACGACCAAACAGTGGTACAACTCGTGTACGTTATATTTTGCAAGTTTAATAATGTTTCGTTTAGGTAGTTTTTACTAGCCTATAATTTTATTTTATTTTCGATTTTTGGGGACATTACACATCTCATTGGATTTCCATGGGAAAACTAATTTATTTCATGCTATCATTACTTGATCAATAAAAAATGTTTTAGCCCACCACCTATTAGAAACATTTGTTGTTTGCATATATACTTGAAGTGATGTGATGTGGTACATTCCATCTAAGAATCCATTAACTCTTCCCTTTTATGACAAAAATGAAAACCCTTTTATGGTTAGGGAAAACTTTTGGGTTAATCCTTCTAGAGAGACTTCATTGTACCTTGACCTAGCATTTGACAATTTCATATCCCCATTTGTTGGATTGGGATATTTCCTACTAAAAGAAATGTTAAGATGTCCATAATATTTGTAGTATAAACAATTGAAAGGTAAATTTTTGTAGTCCAAAATTTGCTAGAACTCCTTATCACCCATAGTGAAGCTAATTATGCCCTTTAGAAGACCCTCTACAAAATTATTTTCATATAATATTTTCCACCACTTGATTGAAAGGTTTCATAGCAACTATATACATTTTCAAGAAGATATCCAACTTACGATATAAACCCTTAGAATCTTCTCCTTCGAAAACTCAATAAGGAAAGGCGATATACCCCAAAATGTGTATCCTAGTATCACTTTCCTTTATTTACTAAAAACATCACAACCATTTAAAGAGGGAAAGAGTGGAGTCACACCATCAATACACTCAATTTTAGTTGGGATTCATGGAATTGCCCACCCATATTACAATTACCTTTTGAAGTGCCAATATCCTCCAATTTCCTCTTTCCCTTGTGTTTTTCAACCACTTGTTTTAGAGAGACTAGGGGGAATTTGGTAAGTGCATATTACCATTTGTTTGACCTAAATTCTTCCTAAAGAAAATAAGTTTAAGATGCCTATAATATTTGTATTATGAACAATTGAAAGGTACATCCAAAATTTTCAAAATTCCTTATCACGCACAACAAAACTAATACCCTCTAGAATTCCCTCCATGAGATCTATTTTGACGCTAATTTTCAGCACCACTCAATTGGAAGAATTCATAGCAACCATATATGTTTTCATGAAGATACCCAACTTGTAGTTTGTAACCCTAAAAATCTCTTTCTTCCAAAACTCAATAGGAAGGAAATATAATTTAACCCACATAAATATCCTAATAACCCTTTGCTTTAGTAGGTCTAAACATCACAACCATTTAAAGGGAATTGATCTAAAACCATGGGCTTCCATAGGCATGTTCCCACCATAAATTGAATATTGGCAGTGAACCCCTTAAATCTCATGTTAACACTATGGATGTTGAAATCCTCCAAATAAATTTTGAAGGGATATTGATGCTCTAATGAGCTGAGTGACAGCTCCCAAGCAACTATAAAAGGTTTGCTTTAAGAAATGGTGGATCCCAATGGAATGCTCCACAAAAATGTTTGATGGACATTGATGCTCTCTTAACCTTGTTGATGGCTCTAAAGCAACTATAGATTGTTTGCTTCAAGGTATGGTGGATCTCAATGGATGCCATGTAGAAGTCATCAACTATAAATATGACAACAAAATCATATTTATAAACATAAACACTAGACTAGGCAAAGTGATGAAAGGCTAGATAATATGACAATGCATTTTGTGAAAACCCTTTCCATAAAAGACAGCCCCCATGTAGAGAATTAGTGACCGTATAGTTCATCTCTTCACCATAAAAAAGATGATGCTCATGACAAAAAGGACAGCCCCCACAAACCATGTATCGTAGTTCATTGCCTCACCTTAAAGAGGAAGCTGCTCATGACGGAAAAAAAAATGAGCAAACGGGTGAGAAAATCCAAGTAGGATAACCCTGTACCATGAATAATATCGGTTTAGGTCGAGTTTGACTTTTTCAAAGTCGGCGCATAAACTAATAAAACTAATATGTTTCTTATTAATAGAAGGAATAAACTCACAATTCAGACAATAGTTGAAATCATATGCAAGATCATCCTTGTCGTGAGAAAGTAACTCCGGATATACTTAGGAAGTAGCTCAACCAAGAAAGCGAATTCAAAAAACCCATTGGATTTGTAACTACTTTCCATCGAATTTGTTAGGAAACAAAGCGATGAGAAAGAAAAAAAAGTCGCTTCTATCCATCTTCCATCATCGGATTTGCAAGAAGAGAAGAAAAGTATCGAATTTTTTACTTTGATTTTCTTTCTTCTACAACATGATGGGCAAAGACACGCAGAAAGGAATTTCACTGTTAGAAAATGATAAAATCACCGACAAAGAAGTTGTGAACACGTCACGACTACAAGAAAGTGCTCCTTTTTCACAGAAACTCAGTCAAATCATAATGCGTCTCTGGGTTTCTTTCTTCAAGAAGGTGGGCAACTATATGCTTCTGAGCACGCGGAACAGAATTTCACGGTTAGAAAATGATAATATTTCCTCCCAGGTGCGTATCAATGAACAATTAGAAGAGCCAATCAATGGGCAAGAAAAAAATATGGAGAACAATGTTGCAGAGGTGCAAACAAACGTTGGTTCGGTAGCTAATTAAAGAAAATTATTGGATCAGAAAAATAGAAAGCTAAGCACTGAAGTAATGTTTCTAAAGTCCCAGTTGAATGAGTATAATGCGAAATTGGCTCACTTGAAAGATGAGATGGAGAAAAATGCGAGTGTTTTGTCTAAATATAGAACAAAAAAAGTTTGATTTGCAATGCGAGTTGAAAGAATCTAAAGAAAGGATTCAGAATTTGCTTGCCAAAACTGCAACAATGGAAAATAAAATGAACAGCCTTGACCTACTGGTGAATGAAGGAGGCGAACAGCGCCTATATTTAAATGTGTAGCATAAGGAGGTGGACAAAATTGGGCGTTTGCTGGATGAACAAAATCAGAGATTTGAAGAGTTGGAGACTCCTCTGCATTCTTTGAACAATGATCATGAAAATAGAAAAACAGAATTAGTTGGTACGGTCAAAAGTCGAATTGGTGGCATCAACTCGTGGCCTTTTTAAATTCCAAAGGCACATGCTAATGATTCTTGTTCAAAGGCACAACTGATAATGGGTTCTTCTTCAGTTTCAAAGAAAATGGTGGCGTTAGATTGCTATTAGTACTGGCAGGTGGAGCAGTATAAGGCCTAAGCAAATTATTGAGAATCTCAATTGGCAGCAATTTTGGTTATCCAGGTAATTTTAAAATAGGCTAGAATTGCAATATTGCTGAAATAGCAAATTTTCAAGAACAAATTTGTCAGGAATTACTAATTTCCCAAAACAAATTTGACAGGAGTTGATCAAAATTTGGCCAGAAAAAACAGGGGGTTTTAGTTGTCTTTTATCCTAAGCGCTGGCATGAGGCTACTACTAATTATTGTGTTGAACAAATTTGACAGGAATTGATCAAAATTTGGCCAAAAAGCTAGGCTTTGTAGTTGTCGTTTATCCTAAGGGCTGGTAGGAGCCTACTAATTAATGTGTTATGTCTGTGCTAAGAATTATTATGTTCATTTTGGCATTTATTTTAGTTAGAGTTTGAGTTTTAATATTTTTCATTTTAACTAAATTTTTTCTTTTTTATTATTTTTCTATTATTTATTTTAAATATTATTGGCCAAAAAGCTTGCTTATTTATTATCTTCCTTGTTTAAGTCAGGTCTCACTATTCTCAAAATGTACAATCATTTAATTCTTAGCACTAAGACATAGGGTCATTTAATATATTAATATTATAATTCATTGTTTGAGCTTAGAGGTGCTTTACAACTCAATATGGGGACATTTTGTAATTACTAAAGATTATGAGAAAGATGTGAGGTTACTTTTTACTTGCGGATTATGATGTAGACATTTTAAAAGTTACTTTAAAGTAAAAAGTAATAAATATAAATTTAAAAAGTAATCCATTTATTAGTTTTGTTGGCTATTAATTAAAAACTAATAAATAAAAATTTTAATTACAAGGCAAACTAAAAATGTGGGCTCCTCGACTTTTGAAGACCCTTTGCAAGGGCTAAAACACCTTTCATTTAGTCACCAGGAAGGAATTTCAAATGGCGGACACTCCTCAAAATTGTCGTTAACAATCAAAATATGAAACATTTTATGTATTCTAACTCTGTAAAATTTGAATTGTATTTGACAGTTAAGCTTGTCAAATTCCATCCCCACTTCACCAGAACCCAAAGCTCAATTGACAGCCCAAGTGGAGAACGACCCATCTCCAAATTGTAATTATCTCAAATTGTTTTAGAATTAAAATGTTGAATGCCAACCTTTGCCTCTCCCTCTCCATGAGGAGAGTGACTCATCCGAGTTGTAATTATTGAATGTGTTTTAAGGAAATGCTGACAAATACAAAATATGCCAAGATTGTAAAGAGATGTCGATTAACTGAGTTAAGGAAGATTTTAATATTTTACTGTTTTGAAAGTTAATACCCAGACATAGAGATCACCCAAAAATACCATCCTTTACCCATAGGATACCCTTCCAACTTCTTGACATGTGTGGAAGCCAATTGCGATTGAGAGCACACAGGATGCATTTGTGTGAACATTTATTTCAGTATATATTGCAACCAGAGCAAGGAGATCCTGACCATGTTTCCACAAATCGCAACAATAGAATGAGAAAAGCCGTTAATTAAGTTTGAAATACCCTAGGCGACTTGATGAGGAGAACGACTAATCCCCAAATTGTAAATATCCCAAATTGTTATTATTGACTATGTTTTAAAATTAAAATGTTGAATACCAACATCGGCGTCTCTATGACGAGAGTGACTCGTTCATAGCGACTCGTCCCAAGTGTAATTTTTTATTGTGTTTTAAAATAGAGGTCTAACTAGAATATATCACCATCCATTCAATTTTAAGCATTATATTATATTTATAAAGGTATTTTCTTCTCCATATATAGACCAATAATAATAATATATAAACAATCAATTTATGTTTACTCAAAAATTAAAATACTATACACTATTAATTTCAATGACTTGATCTTAATATGTGTGAATTCTTTTAATGTTAATCTAACAACTTTCAATGTTAATATAACAATTGTATTTTTGTAAATATAACAATATGTGACTTGATCTTAATATGTGTGAATTCTTTTAATGTTAATCTAACAACTTTCAATGTTAATATAACAATTGTATTTTTGTAAATATAGCTTAAAAATTACTCTAAATCCTACCTGAAAATTGTAACAAACTAGTTTTACCAAATGTAAAATCTCGAAAAATGGAGTAATTTTTCTTTTAATATAACCAAAAGGACAACCATGTTAAACTCGTGAGAATGTATAGTCACATAATAGAATTTTAACCAATCAACACCATGGATATAAATTCTTAGTTGAAATCGAAACCCATTTTAATTTCTACATTTATGTTTTTATCAACAATAAACGGTCATGTTAGTTATAAGTAACAACTCCATTAAGGCGTGCCCTAAGGATGATACAGACAATCCAAATTTTACTTTCGGAATTGCTACATTTCTTAATTATGACTCATTCTATTGTTTTATACCAGATAGTAAACACTTTAAGAGACTAGCTATTAGTTCCACAAGGTCATCGCTATTTCGTAGTGCATTCAAATCTTGTTCGCATTCATGTAGCTATACACAATCTCACTAAAATAGAAACATTATATGTATCTCAATATCAAGCAAAACACAATCTCACATAAAACACAATAAAAAATAAAAAATAGATGAAATACATAAGATGTACACCTAAGAGAAAATACGCCAAATATACGTGGTTCACCCACTCCATGGGTTACGTCCACCAAAATGTCACATTGTGTGACATTATTTCATTAAAAGGATTACAATCTGCAACATCAATGTTGCCATACTCTTTATGTTTCTTCTTGTAGACTTTCTCACCGAGAGTACATCTAAACTATTTACCAATACAACTAGGGGTTCTTGGTTAAGTGATTCATTGAATCCAAATGGATCAAACACCAATTATTTATGTAACAT
Organism: Pseudotsuga menziesii; assembly: GCA_001517045.1. Classification (NCBI taxonomy): domain Eukaryota; kingdom Viridiplantae; phylum Streptophyta; class Pinopsida; order Pinales; family Pinaceae; genus Pseudotsuga; species Pseudotsuga menziesii. The sequence goes on from LPNX010051360.1 coordinate 207,529, forward strand.
AACAAAGAAATATTGTTTGTAACCAAGTGAAATCTCAAGACTAAAAAATTCCCTTTACTTATTCCTTCTTTAATTGTCATGTAAGCACTAACCTATCCAGGGTTAGTGATGTGTCATCGCTCGTCAATACATAACCTATAACACAAATCAAAGAGATGGAGTGTTTTCTTAAAACCCTAACACAGTAATAATCTACCCTACATACATATAAACTATATCCATTTCATTAAAATATAAATCCCTCTTTGAACCATAGAGAAGTATCTTTACTCCACCCTACTGAAATACTTTCACCCAAGTTGATTTTGTATTTTCTTATCATACCCTTAAGGTACGTCAAAGTTGGGATGATGTAAGTATGAATATATATAGTTCTTTCATGTAAAATTCAAGATGCATACTTAAGTACCCATCAAATTAATATATAAATATGCCACTTGGAGGCTATGCACTCTGACCAGTAAACATATATATATAAGCTGAGAGGTTTCTTCAAGATCAAGGAATAAGTTGGCGACCCTGATTCATATTTATGCAGGAAGGCAGCAGAATACACAAATAACTATAGAAACAAATATGTAGCAGAAATAACACTTCATTTCATTAATCAATAACTGAAACTGGTTTACATACAGAATGGAAATAAACTAGCTAGAGTGATGGTAGCTTATCTTTGAGAAGAGATGTGGCAGCTACATGCCTCTGAAATCTGTGTTACAATGAGGCTTGAAGGCCTATATATTATTGAGAAATAATGGAAACCCTACACATCCAAAAGCCTAACCCTAAGAGGTGAAACGCCAGAATGTGGGAACCGTCGAGTAACTTTAACATACTACCTCCATTTGACGTGCATGATACATCCTTAGAAAGATCTGTTTAAGGGCCTCAAAATGGCTACAGAAGTTTTGGACCCGAAAACTGCCAAAAATAGTAAAGTGTGCTACAATTAAGGAAACTGGAAAACTGAAAGAAACAATGGTGAGATTCCAAGTGGAATAGAAGGGTGGCCACCAATATTCTCTTGAATCATTCCTCCCCCCTTAGGAAGCAATGGTCCCCATTGCGTTGAGTTCCTCCATGAGATGAGAAAACTTCTGCTCAACTTGGTCCCTGGTGAGCCACTTTCCTTGGTGAAGGAGTTGGTCTGCTTTGAGAACTTGATATAGCTGGATCTTCTACTGGTGGGTGTTCTTGATCTGTGTGTCCATAATCCGATCAGTTGTGTATTATTCCATGTAGTCAGGGTTTAACTCTGTTGGTGTGACTTGTTCTACCACGTCTGATGTGTCCAGTAGAGGTGGAAAGCAGGGCTGAGGGCGGTCCACATTGAACACTGGGTGCATACCAAGGAATGGTGGAAATTTGAGCTCAAAGGAATTGTCCCTGGCAGCCTTGGTGATGGTGTATGGCCCATATCGGAGTGGGAGAAGCTTGTGGTGGGGTGCAGCGAGGTGCTCCTTCTACAAACAAAGCCACACTTTGTGATCCACCTAGAATTTGTGTTGCACCCGATGTTGATCATGCCATTTCTTATACTTAGCATTGGATCTATCCAATATGTCATGAACCTATTGGCGAATGTGCTGAATGCACTCAATGAAGTTGTCCGCCTTGGGAAATTCAGATTGGATATGAGCTGAATCATCCTTAGTAGCTACAAATGGCATGGCTACGTCAATGGGACATAGTGGTTGGAATCCCAAGCCCACCTGAAAGGGGCTATGGTTGGTTGATCTATGGAGGACCCAGTTATAGCTGTGTTCTACATAGGGGAGGCTGGAATCCCAAGCCCACCTGAAAGAGGTTGTGGTTTTTTGAGTTGTGGAGGGCCCAGTTATAGCTATGTTGTACATAAGGGAGGCTCTTATCCCATGTGCGTGCATGCTTTGAGTTGTACATGTGCAAAATGTGTACGATCATCCTGTTGACAATCTCTGTCTAGCCATCAGTCCAAAGCTGGAAAGCTATGGACTTTGTGAGCTTGGTGTCTAGCATTGACCATAGGCTAGACTAGAATGTAATAAGGAACATGCTGTCCCGATCTGATATTATAGACTGTGGGATCCCAAAGTGTACCCACGCTCATTCAAAGAAGAGTTTAGCATTGGCTTATGTTGTGATATTCTACTTACAGGCCACCATTGTGGCCACACTAGTACAAAATGAAGAATTAGCTACCAGGTGACTAAAAATTCTAGTCACCACAGGTTTTCCAAGTGATTTACTACTAAATATGAGCAATTTTGATTGACTCAACTATAAACGACTAA
>LPNX010051390.1:17377-35694 GCA_001517045.1 Pseudotsuga menziesii
CCAATCAAGGATATCATCGAAAGGTAGATCATAGTAATAAGGTAGGATAATTGTGAAGTCATACCAAAGAATCCTAGTCTATAAAGGCTCAAATCATGTTGCATATATTTGAAAATCATATTAAGGATTATATAACATTTGTAGAAGTATCACTATGATGAGTATGCATATCCAAGCCCTTGGATAATTTTATAGATATGTTTGTCAATACTACTACCCCTAAGGTTAATATAGCATTGGAAGATGCTTCTCATAAGAAAAAGTGATTTTCTCAGTTTTCTATGTTTTGATAGATTTGTTTATATGATGGTTGTTGCCATAGTTTGACAATATATTTAGAGATTTGGAAAAGTGAGATAATTGTACCCAAATATTATTTCCATATGATAGAATGAGAGGTTGTATATTCCAATCAAACTTTGTGACAATATTAAAAGTACATGCAAACGTATATTTTCCTGCCATCAGAATGTTCCAAACAATGTTGCAAATATATTCTTTGAAATGCAGTGTGTTTCAAAAAATCCATGTGACTGCAGGTTCCTCCATTCTTCAAAGTTGCAAATATAGTTTTGGGGAATATATAGTTGAGGGTTTAGAAAAACAATTATTAGAAATATTGGACAAAATATATACACATATAAACTTACACCTAAAAAACTTAGAAACATTGACAACCTAATAATCTCTAGGAAAATCCAAAATATCAGAAAAAATTAGAAAATTTTGCAACTTTTGAGAGCACAATAGCATGGAAGATGTGGAAGTTGACATCCAATGGTGCGAGATAACCCAGTAAGAACCAACCATCCAAGGACCCATATTACATGCCTAAATTTGATAGCAAGGTCACATATTGGATTTTTAGACTGATTGGTCACATATTTGAATTCGAGATGACTGTTATGCAAGGTCTTGTGGGTGAGAAAAGATTTCCAAATTGCATCCCTCTCAAGGCTCCTAACCACCTATTTATCCACCTTTGTGCTTTGGCATAGTGAAAATATAACAAGGAACCATGGGTAATTCTTGTTCTCTCCCATTTCTAGGAGATAAAAGAGCATTCCAAGTCTTATCCAATTTTAAAAATTGGGACTTGGTTGGAAACCAACAAGAGGAGTAAAAAACATGGAAAACCTAGAAAATATTGGAAATGATTGTAAGCTTACCAACAAAAAGTAAAGTTTTGACTTGCAAAATGTTGTAGTTTATTTTGTAGCTTTTCTAGAAATCAATCCCACATAGTAGAGGGGGAAAGACCAATTTTGAGGTATGACTAGATATCTCACAATATGAAATCCATGAGGTTTTATAATCTAGAGTATATTCACCACAAATGAGCCAAAACCTCGCTTAATATTTGTTGATTATTGTGCCGAAAATTGTGCAAAAAGTGTCCAAACAATTCATAACTTTATAGTCCCTCTAAAATAACACAGTTCTAACTTCTTGTTAAAGATACTGCAAGTGCGAGAGGAATTCTCTGGAAGGATGGCACCCTATTTAGTTAACTAGGGTCATTGGTTAGTTAACCAGGTAGTGTAAGTTTCTAGAAGGTATATAGGGCCCTCAACAGTCTATTGGGGTTCTTGGTCTGGGACCAAGCAGTTCAGAGCCATGGAAAAGTCCCTAACATGTGGCTAATGCCCCTATCTGTATCTAGGGAATTGTGGTCAAGGAACAAATAGTTCTTGGTCATGAGGACCAAGTAGATCCTGTAGGCAAATAAAGAGAGATCTTGGTCTGAGATCAAGTAGATTCTTGGTCAGGGACCAAGAAGGTCCTATAGGTGTATTCCTCATCAAGGACCAGGAGGTTGATCAACATAATTCAGTTTGGGACTGGAGCTCATCTTGGGGATAAGGACCATTCTCTGAAGAATGGAGGACTTAGTCAAGGACCAGGGAGTTGATCAACATAATTCATTCTAGGACTGAAGCTCAACCTAGTGCTAAGACCCATTCTTTAAGAATGGAAGATTTTTGTCAGTTAACCAAGATGATGATGTGTGATTCCCTTTGTTAATTTTTCCTAATCAACATCGAGAGCCATTCTCTGGGAGAATGGAGGCACTTGGTCAGTTACTAGGAAAACAACTAAGTATGGGAATAGGACCTCATCCTGGGGCTAAGTTCCATTCTTGGAGAGAATGGAGGCACCTGGATAGTTACCAAGAAATCAACCCGGTCTGGTATGGGACCTCATCCTGGTGTTGAGAGCCATTCTCTAGAAGAATGGAGGCACCTAGTCATTTACTAGGAAATTAACCAAGTCTGGGACCAGAACCTCAGCCTAGGGTTGAGGTCCATTCTCTGGGAGAATGAATTCACTTTGTCAGTTACCAGGAAATTAACCTAGTCTGGGACTAGGACCTCATCTTGGGGCTGAGAGATATTCTATGGGATAATGGAGGTGCTTGGTCAGTTACCAATTAATAGACATTGAGTCATCTGATGCACCTAGTCAGCTACCAGGTCTTCACCATAAGCCCTAGACTAGGTTTGGGAAAGTGGTGCACTCCTCTCCTTTATCTATGGGATATGGGAACTTCTCAAGTATTAGCTACCTCTGGTGGAGAGACCTAGCACTTGACCTTGGTTACAATGAGGAGAACAAGATAAAGAATTTAATAATCCTCCTTATTTATGAAGAGTTACTTTGAGTGGGCATGAATGTACCATGGGGACCTTGAATAACTCTTGAGATGAATTGTTATGGTCACAAAATCACTTAAAGGACCAATAAACCCTAGTACAACTTGTATTGGTCCAAGTGACCATCAAATGAATTACAGTCCAGATAGTAGGTGGCAACAGTGAATGGTAAGCCTGCTAGGGATTCCTTAGATTGAAAGAACACAAGTTGTAAAAGCTTGGATAATTTTTTTTATCTACATTCATGTCAGAGTTCCATGAACAAATTGATCTATTCTCATGTACAAACTCAGTCATCGCATTTAGAGGATGAATTATTAATGCTTTGGGGTTTTTGTCCTTAAAAGGTTTTCCCGTGAAAAAAATTGTGTATTTATCATCCAAGATCATCATTCAATTCTCCAAAAGAAAAAGCCACATTTATCTATTGGTATTTATTTTCTCAACATGGCAACAACTAGGGATTCATTATCTTTCCTTTCTCCTTCATGGCATTAGAAGCAGAGTTTCTATAGCTCACCATGGGGGATTTCTATAGAAGCAACATCCACGGGGGTAGCAGCAGAGTTGCTACAGATCACGGTGGGGGGAATTTGTAGTAGAAAAATTCCACGGGGTAGATTCTAGGGCTTCCAAGTTACCTCGATAGCAACAACAAAAATCACAAGATGGAAGCGGTGGCAGCAGGTGACACAGAACTCGATGGCAACATCATCGATGTGGCAACAGGTGGTCACAGTCCATGGTGGAAGTCTACGAAGGAAACAAAAGTTGGTCACAGTCCATGGTGGGATTCCATGAAGGAAAAAGAAGGTGATCACAGTACACAACAACAATCCAAGTGCTAGCAACACAGTAATTACAGTCCACATGGCAGGTGGAAGCAGTGAATGGTAAGCCTACTAGGGCTTCCTTAGATTGAAAGAACAAAGGTTGTAAAATATTGGATGATCAAAAATTAACTTATTTGTATTGATCTTGAAGGATCAAATGTGTCTTTCTTATAGAATTATTATTATTCATGTTATGATTATATTTTCTAGGACTCCTCTATAGGTGGTTATTGGTAAAATTTTCAAATAATAAGTGATAGTCCCAATATTAACAAACAACAACAAGGATATGCATGCTACACTAGGGTTTGTAAACAAATTGATGTCAAACAATGGTACATTAAAAACAGTTACCAAATTCCTAGAGGAATGCAAACAAGGCGAAGCGACCTGCAACAAAGTAAATCAAGAGAAAGAGGTAACCTTTCTTTCTACATTGTATTAGGAGTTAGGACTTTAAATTTCCAAGTGAAAAAGATAGAGTTCCATGTAACAGGTTCTATAACAGACCAATGCTGGAAAGGGTTAGTTGTGAAGTCAAGAAAACATTAAATGTGTATACAACTATGAATTTTGTGTGTAACTGCATATTGAGAATATTATGATAGATTTGAATTATTCACTAAATTTAAAGTTGGAAAATTATGAAGTTATGAGATCTATTTTTGTACAAATTTTATTGAATTCATAAGCTTCTTTTGGTGGATATATATAACAATATTCATGAGATCTCTTATCTTTCTAAACCTTCACATTACATGGTAAGGTGTGAACTAACAATGAATTTTCTCTAGTCTATTATTTTAAGGTGTTTAATGAATATTTATCTTTCTTGCTAAGGAGAAGTATATATAGAATTTGGAGACTCCCCTTACTACTTTTGCATCATCATGTCTGGAGGATGGACCAATGCAAAAGTCACACATTAATTCCCTTGTTTCTTTCCCATGTGAAATGAAATTGGTTGATGGATTTAGTGAGGTGAAGGGTACATGAATTTGAAAAATATTGTTCAGAAGGTAAAAAAAACATTTTTTGTGATATTTATTGGGAAAAAACATTTTTTGTCATTTAATGCATTTCAAAGGGTTAGCTACCAAAAGAAGGGGAAAACCACTCAATAATTCCCTAACAAAGAACATTTCAACTTAAATAGTCATTAGGGAAATTTCACAAGATTGATCTTTCCTCTATGAATTTGAAAGAAAAAAAATTTGTTCAAAAGGTAGAAATAACTTCTTTGTGATATTTGTTGGGAAAAAACATTTTTGTTGTAAAAAGAGTATATCCTGATTTATTTTATTTATGTCTATCCTTTCCATACTTATTTCTAAATTAGTACAAGATGGACATTAGTTTAATAGTTTTACCTGTCTCAAAACTTCTAGTATATCTCGCACTGGTTCATGGCAATTAGGTGCACGATAATCAGCTACATGATCTGGATCCTGGTCTTAATTTATGGTTGGATATACTGAATCTCCTCCAAACACTTCATTACACATTGATGCACATTACTGAGGAAGGCTATTAATCAATATCTTTTTGTAAATGAATGCTACATATGAAATGTTGTCAAACTCAAGTCATACCTTGGCAAAAATGAAACCATTACTTTACAATTGTTAAGCTAGTTAGTTGATGGGATAAACTGAAATATGATTGTGAATAAAGAAATGGACAAACCTTGAGAATATGAATATTGCCTTAAAATGATATTCATCACTCCATACTTTATTGCTGCAAATGAAAATAAAAAATCATGTGTTATAGTTCTTTTGTATCTGTGCTCTTGTGCATTGCGTAACTCATAACAAGGGTGTTTATAGGGTTGGATCTTTCTTAGGATCAAAATCAGTTAATATAAATTTTAGCAAGAGAAATTGTGTAGAAGTTCAGTGTGTATCAATTATAGCTAAAGAAACTGAGCATAAATTCAATGTGCACAAACTTTGAATGATAAATCATATGCAATGGCATCAATTTATAATTTTAAATGTTATTTAGCATGCAATAAGGGTACATTCAGTAACCCAAGTTAATTTCCATAAGTTCACTATGAAAAAGAAGGAATTCATGTTTCCTATGTTAAGTAAGTAAATGAGTACATATTGTATCTCGAAGAACCAAAAACCTTTACAAAATCCAATAAAAAAAATAGAACGAAAGAAAAAAATGAAGTGTAATGCACAAAAATTTCTATCACTATAAGATAGGCTAATGAAAAAAGAATAAAGGAAATTTGTAAACAAAGGAAAGATTGTTCTACCTATTTCCAGAAAAAAACTAACACCCTAAATGCAAAAGCTCAAAGGGTTTCATCCAAGTATAACTATGGAAATAATGCTATTGCCGCCTCTACAATTACTCCCCTTCCCCTCACTTCCTAAAAGAATATTAATAACAAGGGGAATCCCTATAGGAAACTAAGTGTCAATACGTATAAAAAATTACTTAGATTATTGGTGGATGATAGCTCAAGGGTTAAAGAAAATTGATGAGTTAAAAAATCCCAAAATAACTTAAAGATTCCAATATTTTGTTAAAAACATTGGCTAAAAACATCCATTACCCATTAACCATTGATTTTTTTCTCCCCGATTTGCATGGGTGTTGAATATTTTCAAAATTTCAGTAGTGGGGATAACATCATTAATGCCTTGATTGAACATGGTGTTTTCTCTAGGTTCCTTGCTATATCATGGTTTTCTTGGTACATTTCTAGGCAGTTGTTTGAGGCATTTAAGCTCAGTAGACAGGAGTGAAAGACACCCCTAGGAAGATCCCAAGAATGTTTAGACCCGTAATCCCAAATCTGGATTAAGTTTTTAGCACTATGAATGTATCTTAGCATCAAAACAACCATAATCAATTGTTCTGGGCATGGAATATGCAACAGGGAGGCCCTTCTTTCAGTTATGGGTGTGTCTTGAGCATTAAATAATAGTAAACAACCATAAAAAATAAATAAATGGGTAATATGGGAAATCTATGTAGTAAGCAGTAATCATGTTTCCACTTATGGGATATCTTATTTGTAAATAAACAATGATAAAGACTTTATTTTCCACATTCATAGGCACATCCATGACCCATTAACCATTGATTGTGTCACCCCCATTTTGTACGGTGTTAGGATTATTAATCCTCCCTTGTCCAATTTGTTCATATGTCTAAATTAGGAGTCATGTCTAAATCGGGAGTCCTTCCAGTCTATTTTTAGCCACTAGCACCATTGGGTCCACTTGGCCTAATTGGGGCACATATTCCAGTTACTAAGTGTGTGGAACACTAATTGAGGCCTAATTCCACTGATTGCACTTGTATTCATCACTATAGGAGACTCCTAGATCAATTCCTACAATTTAGGAGCCACTGGGAGTGTCGATACCAACCAAGGTCAGTTGAGTTGAGTTGGTGACTAGTTAAGCTGAGTTAGGAGTTAGTTACATCTAGTTCTAGTCCTCTACATTCAGTTAGTGCTAGGTTTGCATGGCTGCATGCAAGAGTGGCACATTTCTCACCTACCACAGTCAGTTAGCCTCATTTAACACTGAATTAGACACTTGATTTGTGTTGGAGAACTCTATTGAACTCCAATAATGGTTTAGACAATGTCAATTAACTATTGAGTCCTTCGATAATGATTTAGACAAGGTATTAGTTACCTACATTTAAGTAGAGTCTAATCAATTCGAATTTCCTCATGTGGATTCAAATTGCTTGTGGCTATTTAGTCATTGTAATTCATTTTAATTATTATCTAATTACTCTTTGATTATTGAAAAACATTCACAGCTGCAAGCCATTTTTGCAATGTTTCATTCTTCAATAACTAAGAAAATTGTGTGATCTATCTTGGGAGTTCTGTGTTTGTCGACAGATCTATGTGCGCTCAATTTAATACATAGGTGTTGAATATTTTCACAATTTTGGCAGTAGAGATGGCATCATTGATGCATTGATTGAACATGGTGATTTTTGCTAGGTTGTTTTCTATATCATGGATTTTATGGTACATTTCTTGGGGATTTCTTGGTACATTCTCGGGGATTTTCTGGTACATTTTTGGGCAGTTTATGTATTTTTTGGATGGTATGACATAAACGGTAACTTAGGTGTTGACTATAAAGTAAGAAATCATACCATCATTTACCAAGCAATCATACCATCTCTGAATACAATCATACAACCAACCATTTACCATGCAATTATGTCAACTTTGTACAATGTTGTAGACTGTATGTGAAAGGTAAAAGATGCCAAAATAACCCACTTACTGTCATAGACTAAACTAACAATTCATATTAACTTTAACTAACCCCTTGCTTGTTTATGTGTAGGCCAAGGAAGAGGAAAAAGAGAAGGTATAGCCGGCTGCAAAAGGAGAGGGATTCCACTGTAAGGTCATCCCTTAAGGATGAAAATGGGAGCCTAGGAGGTAGTACCTATGGGTTGAGGTATGCTGCAGTAGCTGTTAGAAAATAGGACTGCAGAGCAATAACAAATATATAATTAAATCATTAAACAAGATGCAAAACACATTAAATAAATTACAGAGAGACACAGATATAACGTGGTTCACCCAAACGATGGGCTACATCCAGAAATAAATCGCTAGTCCTTTTATTACAGTCCAAAAAGATGAAGGGATACAACCTGCTGTAAAACCATTGCAATTCCTCTTCACGCTCTCATAGTCTCTCTCACGCAATCACATAGATTGTTTACAATGCAATAATACCATACATAGTCATGTTACAATGCTTTCTTTTATAGGAGAAAAATACCATGGGAAAATACTACGGTTAACCCATTACCATGGGTCCACAAAACTGTTGGCTAATAAACATCCCAAAATATTTTCTCCCGGGCTACGCCCCTGAACCCCAAGGCATGGGGAATGAGTGTATAGTACACCTGGGGTACAAACACGGCTGAATAATATCTTTGGATCTAGAATATCAGGCTCCACAACCAACAATCTCCCACTTGGAGACCAATCATAGCAAGTCCACCACTGCTGCACTTGTTGGGCTATGATCTAGATCTTGGACTTGGAAAATTTCTTATTTTCACCTTCATGCTTGAAGGCCAACAGAAACCAAGCAGGAACTCGATTTCTCTCTGGTTATTCCCTTTTCAACATTTTTATAGGATTTTGGCTAGTATGTATCTTTTCCAGTTTTAACAGTTCTTCATCTAGAACATATCTTATGAAGTGGCACTTGAGATGTATATGTTTAGTATTCGAATGAAATGTTGAGTTCTTTACAATATGAATGGAATTCTGGATGTCACTGTACAACCTTCTATTCTCCTGCTTCTTACCCAATTCCTCCACAAACCTCTACAACCAAATCATCTCCTTACAATCCTCTGAAGCATCAACATACTCTGCTTCCATTGTTGAAAGTGAAACAACTTGTTGCAGTTTTGAAATCTAACTTACTGTTGTTCCACCCACAGTAAACACATACCATGTGGTGCTCCTCCTCCTATCTTTATCACCAGCCATATCTGCATCAACATATCCCTATAGCACAGTGTCTGAACCTCCAAAACATAATGGATGAGAATTGGTACCTCTCAAATAGCATAGAATCCACTGTATTTATTTCCAATTCTCCTTACTTGGATTATTCATATACCCACTCACAACTCCCACTACATGTGTAATATATGGTCTTGTGCACACCATGGCATACATCAAGCTTCCAACCACTGATGAATAGGGAATCCTGGACATGTAATATATCTCTTCCTATGTCTCTGGACACATATCCTTCCTTAGTTTGAGATGGCTAGCTAAAGGTGTACTAATTGGTTTTGCATTCTACATTCTAAACCTCTGCAACACCTTTTCTATGTACTCACCTTGAGACAACGCCAATTTGCGATTTTTCCTGTCTCTTGTTATTCTCATACTAAGGATTTGCTTTGCAATACCCAAATCCTTCATTGCAAATGAATTAGCTAGTTTTCTTTTGAGCACATTTATATCCTACATGTTAGACCTTGCAACAAGCATGTCATCCACATACAATAACAAGATAATATATCTTTGATTATCTAGCCTCTTGAAATAAACACAATGGTCAGAATGACATATGTCATAATCTTGTTCTGTCATAAACTTATCAAATTTTAAATACCACTACCTTGGAGCTCGCTTCAGGCCATACAAGCTCTTCTTCAACCTGCAAACCAAATTCTCCTTCCCTTTGACCTCATACCCTTATAGCTACTGCATATAAATCTCTTCCTCCAAATCCCCATGGAGAAAGGTTGTTTTCACATCTAACTATTCAAGATGCAAATATTCTACAACTACGAGACTTAAAATAGGTCTAATTGAAATCATTTTAACAACAGGAGAAAACATTTCATCAAATTCTATACTTTTCTTCTGTGCAAACCCCTTTACAATAAGTCTAGCCTTGTACCGCTTCTTGCCTCCATCTTCTTCCTTCATCCTGTAAACCCATTTATTCTACAATGCCATTTTTTTGTAGGAAACTTAACGAAAATCGCAAGTCTACTTTCTTACCAATGAGTCCATCTCCTAATCCATGCCTTTCGCTCACTTCTTTCTAGTTTCTACTTGCATTGCTTCTTCATAACATTCTGGTTCACTAGAATGAGTCATCAATAAATAATACAATGAAGGAGAGAATCATTCAGGGGGTCTACTTAACCTGGTAGACTTTCTTATAGTTGCAAGAGTTTTAGGTACCTGCTGCTACTCTTGATTTTCTGGTGCCTTTGGAACTTCATTTTATTTTATTTCATCAAGCACTATGTACTATGTGTTCTTCTTTTCCACTTTCTTTCCCTGCAAATTATCTTTGTACATGACCTTTTCATTGAATACTACATATCCACTCCTAATGATTTTTTCATTTTTCATAATCCCACAAACGATAACGAAAATCATCAACCCCGTATCCAATAAAGGTACATTTCTTGGATTTAGCTTCAAGATTTGTTCTATCACCTTAATCGATATGGACAAATGCTTCACAACCAAAAGTTCTCAGAAATGAGTATTTTACCTGTTTACCTGTCCATGCCTCCTCTGGAATCCCACCATCCAAAGCGCTTGAAGGCACTCTATTTATTAAATAAACAACAATGTTTATAGCATCAGCCCAAAAATGTAAGGTCAACCCTGCATGTAGTCTCATAAACCTTGCACTTTCCATGATCATTTGTTCATCCTTTTTGACACACCATTTTCTTGTGGTGTTCCAGCGACTGCCTTCTCTCTATGAATCCCATTGTGTGAACAATAACTATCAAACTCCTTGTTGCAGTATTCACCTCGATTATCAGATTTGAGACATTTCAACCTTTTTCCTGTCTCATTCTCAGCCAAAGATTTCCACTTCTTAAAAGTATCAAACAAATTATATTTCTGTTTAATGCAATAAACCCAAGTTTTTCTAGTAGCATCATCAATAAAAGTAACATAATAACGAGAGCCACCAAGAGATTGTACCTGAGCTGGTCCCCATACATCTGTATGGACAAGCTCTAACTTTTCACTCTTCTTTTGTTTCCCAACCCTGAGAAAACTAACTCTCTTCTATTTTCCATAAACACAGTTCTTACAGAATTCCAAACTTACCTGCTTCATATCTGGAAGCAGTTTCCTTGAGTGGAGAATCTGCATCCCCTTTTTACTCATGTGGCCAAGCCTATGATGCCACAATTCCGCACCTGTTTCTATAAAATATACATAGATAGAATCATCTGTATTCTGAGGATATAAATATAACGTACCTATCGTGTCTCCTTTTTCTATTACCATTGATCCTTTAGTGACCTTCCACCATGTTTCTCCAAACGTAGACAAACAACAACCATCTCCGAACTGCCCTGTTGAGATCAGATTTCTTTTCATAGAAGGAATGTGCCTTACATCTTTTAGAAGCCAGCCATTTCCATTATTTAACTTAATTCGTACCTTACCCTTTCCAACAATTTTACATGGTTCATCATCCCCCAATAACACATGCCCAAAATCACCTTGAACATAATCATGAAAGAATTTCCTATGGGGTGTAGCATGACATGAAGCACCTAAATATACTACCCAGCAATCACTAGTATAATCTAATGCAAGAATCAAATCATATTGTAACACATCACTTGCTAGATTTGCTTCCTAAGTAGTCTCTTGCTGTTTGTCTCCTTTCTTCTTTGAAGCTCTGCAATATTTCTTCAAATGTCCTTTCTTACCACAGTTCCAACACTCTATTTTTCTAAATCTGGACTTGGATCTTCCCTTTCAAGTCTTGTTGCAGTTACCTGGGCTATTTCCTCTCTCCTTTTGTCTCCCTCTGCTCTCCATGGTCAACCCATTACCTGATGTCTCACCTGTGCTTTTTCTTTGCATTTCCTCGCTAAGAATAACACCAACAACATCATCAAACTTAAGAGTGTTTGAACTAGGGACAGAGTTACTTACAGCCATGACCAAGCTATTCCATCTTTCTGGCAATGAAAACAAGATTAGAAGAGCCCTAACCTCATCATCAAAGTTCACTTTTACAGAACTTAACTGACTGGTAAGTGTATTAAACTCATTTAAATGACCGGCAACAGATCCACCTTCCAACATCTTCATATTAAATAAACACTTGATTAAAAATACCTTGTTGGAAACCGAGGTTTTTTCATAGAGCTTACCCAATGCACTCATCATGCCCTCTATTTTTTCTTTGTTTTGAAATATTGAAAGCCACCGACAAATCCAAGAACAACTGTATTGTTCCTAGTGCCTTTTTGTCAAGAACCTCCCATTCTTCATCCTTCATAGCCGCTGGCTGTTTTGCTTTTTTGCCCAATGGTAGGTACATATCCTTCTGGTACATATAGTCCTCCATTTTCATCTTCCATAAATGATAGTTTTGGTCGTTAAATTTATCGACTGTAAAATTTCCTTCTTCTGCCATTGCTCCCACTCGAACCAGTAACCCTTCTTTCCTACGAGTTTACTAGCTAAATAGACCTTTTGGCTCTGATACCAATTGTTAGAAAACAGGACCATGGAGCAATAACAAATATAAAGTTAAATCATTAAACAAGATGCAAAATAAAACGTGGTTCACCCAAACGATGGGCTACGTCCATAAAGATATTGGCAGCCCTTTTATTACAGTCCAGAAAGATGACAAGATACAACCTGTAGCAAAACCACTGCACTTCCTCTTCACGCTCTCACAGTATCTCTCACGCAATCATAGAGATTGTTTACAATGCAATAATACCATACAAAATCGTGTTACAATGCTTTCTTTTATAGGGGAAAAATACCATGGGAACATACTACGGTTAACCCAATACCATGGGTCCACAAAACTGTTGGCCAACAAACATCCCAAATAGGGGGAACAAGTGCACAGTACACCTGGGGTACAAATACGACTGAATAAAATCTCTGGATCTGGAAGATCAGGATCGAGAACCAATAGTAGTCGTAGATCTGAGGATAGGGAGCAAGCAAGGTGTAAAGGAGTAGCAGAACCGAGACTACAAGGGTTGTTTCCAGATTTGAAGTGAATTGTGAGGTGATGTGAGGTAGTAGCAAGGAAGGGAGGTGAATGTTGGAATTAGGGCAAGGTTTGCTAGCATCTTGTAAATGGGTGAACGATGGGTAGAAGTAGTCTTCTACAATAGCTCGGGGGTAGAGTGAGGTCTGCTGCTATAGTAAGTAGCATGCCCGAGCTAAGGGAGAGCCCCAAGGGCTTCCTTGAGTGTACGACTGAGGGTAGGGTACAGGCTTAGGGAGGTAGCCGAGGTAGGAGATGGTTGTTGCGAGAGTTTAGGAAGGGAGAAACAAGATTGTTTTAGGGATGCAAGGGTTTAGGAAAGAGGTCTGGTTAGGGAAGTGAGGGATTTCATCTTGTTTTAGGCACATGAAAGTTCATTGATTTCATGTCCCTCATTATTACCTCCATTAATATTATTTCATTTAAATCCAGCTCTCATGTATCAGGCCAAAAGTTACAAAGTTTTTCATTACAAAGATTTGGAAGGTCAAAGCATATAGTTTTATATTTCCTCATTTGACCTTCTCTTTCTTATTGAAAAATAATTTTTCCTCTTGTCTCTAATTTGAAATCCTCCAACAGATCAATAACTCTAGCAATTCTCTCATCTGAAACAGAAAAACACAAACCCTAAATAGTCTTAAACAACTTTTCACCAAATACAGGGTAACTTAGGTAATGTCAATCCCTAGACAATGCTAGTAATCTCCTTGAAAAAGCAGAATCCTTTGATGATGCTAAAAATCTTCTTGAAAGAGTAGAGAGAGAGATGGGGTATCTACCCAACCAAAAGTAGAGTCCCGAGAAGTATAGATCCTACCTATTAAGGAAGAAAATAAATTGAAATTTTTTATCTAAGGGCTTGTCGGGGGAATCAATTTGTAATGGATAATATTATATAGCATGATAGACTACACCCTGTCAAGACATGCCCAAATTATGGAGGAAATAAATGGTCCACAAATTTCACCTCCATAAGAAACTACGTGTTTAATGATGGTGCCATAAATTATATCTTCATGCAGATCACTTGTCAACACTAGCACTCCAACCAGGCCAAGGAAGCATACCCTTTGTAAATCTAGGGTTGGAAAGTAAGCTTCATGGTGACAACAATATCGTGAATTGAATCACCAATTATATGTAGGTTGCAATAATCTAAACTTCACCCCTATTTAATAAGTGAAAAAAAACCATAGATTTTATCAGAGCTACTGAAAATAATCATCTTGATTTTTCTAAGGTTAAGTTCCCATTACTTAGGATCACAAAATATAGCAAGCTCATCTCATTATAGATAGACAATGGGTACATTATAGTTGATATGTCTAAATGTTGGAGGTTTCAAACTTGAAACCAACCATTTTTTGTCAAATGGTTTCTTCTCCTTTATCTTTCAAGTTGTATCATCTATAAACCAAATGCTCACCTGTAGGACCCAATACTATGAAAATGAATCATGAAGTGTTGATCTTGGTAGCCTGACTCTAGAGTCAATCTTATTGTGCCTAACATTAGAGATTGAATTTTTCTCTTCTATCCTATTTTAGTTTTTTTATATTTTAGTTCATTTTAAGAATATTGTCTCATTAGGCCATTTTAGATTCATTATTTCTTGAATATATTTAGTTATGTCTTTATGATGATATAAATACACAAATAAGGCTGATACAATGATATCTATGACCATCATCAACTTGCAAAGAGAGTTTTGATGATTTATTTTGATTCTTGTCTTTTTGTAGTATTAAGTTTGATTATCAAAAGTCCTCAAAGAGTTTGTCTATATTTAAGTTGGGGATGAGTCTTATACATATCATCTCATCAAGTATGTTGTCATTCCCAATAATTATTTTAAGTGATAAATCCCTAGAATCATTGCATCAGAGATATCCGTTAATGATAAATGCTGAACATTCTACCCTATCAAGTGCATATATACATCAAACTTGAGATTAAAAATCATCAACAAGTAATGGATAGGTCCAAGTGGTCAAAACATATTCTCAAATGTCAAATTATCTCCTACACCTACATCATCGCAAGTCAAACCCTATGTGGCCCTGAACTAATGCCTCACAAACCATTGAAAATAGGGAAAAATACCTGTATTCCTTTTTTGGTTGATACTTTTTAAGGGACTAATTGAAGGGTCGGGTCATTTCATCCATTTTTTAATACAAAAACAAATTTAATTTCCAATTAATATTTTTTGTGTCCTTACGAGCACAAGCTAGATGATTTTGTCCTTCCTTTAGTGAAGAATGATTTGGGATATTTTATTGGGTGGATGGACAAGATGATATGGGTGTTCATACCACCAATTAACCATTTTGAAGAAAATGCAAAGGTATTAAAAATATTTATCTGCTCATGTACAAACTTAGTCATCTCATAATAAGGAAGATTTTCATTGCTGGGGTTTTTATTCCTGAAAAGGTTTTTCCCAAGATAAAACTTGTGTACCTGTGCATGTTTGTTTTTTTTGTAGTGTTCTCTATTTTTCTACTACTACTATCTATCTTAGAGGTTAACTACTGTTGATATATTTTAAAGCCTACTAAAATTAGAATAAAAGATTGTCACTGCTATCAATTAAATCCATGTTAAAATTTTAACATCCAAGTTTCACAGGTTTTGTAAATCAACAAATTTTGAATCCATATTAAAGGCCAAATCGAGGCTAAAATATATTATATTTCCCCAACACTTATGTCTAACAAGAATTCTTGAGAGGAAAGTAAAGAATGGATTTTGGGAAAGAAACAAGATGTGGTGAGTGTATAAAAAAATGAATTCCCCACAACTTGACAAGGCATGGAGGGATGAATCAAAATACTTGATAAGAAAGACTATCGGTTCGACTTACAAACAAGGCCCTGCTTGAATTTCTGATTGTCAAAATCCATGAACACGAAGTACAAAGTTACATACCACTTCCAAACTACAAAACATAGCCTATATCATTAATAAATTCCTCAGCATTGAGGCTAGCATTGAATTTGGATCAAAATTTGAGACCTTGAGTGAAAATTTTAGTTAACAAAAAATTGAAATTACATTTTTTAGTCACAGTTAAAAGCGTGAATTCCCATGAAAAAGAGTGATCTAGAGCACAAGAGATTGTGTATCACAAATGCTGAGTTCACTAAGGATATCAAGTATTGTAAGAGAGGATAATGAAATACTTAGATTTCAACAACATCCAGGATGGAAGGAACTGCTTGATTCACAACAAAAACTCAAAAGGTGATTGACTGGTCACCATAACTGGAATACAAATTTTGATTTTGAAAATCTCTTCCATCGGAAGCAAGTAAATACTATAGATTTCCACTCCTAAGATCAGACAAAGGATGTACTAGTTTCCCCACCTAGAAACCTTGAAATGGCATTTTCAGGTATGCAACAGACAGTTCAGGCTACAAATTCCATGAGCACAAGTTTGGGATGAGCATCAGGTTATTTCATATTTTAAAATAAGACTATATGGATGAAACCTAACAAAACCTATAGTTTATAAATCATTTGTCAGAGCTCTTAACGCTTTAGTCACTCAAGACTTGTCCATTAAATCACCTCAGTAGTTTTTCTTCTTAGAGCGCCCATTTTCATGCTCCATTCAACAAAATATATCAGGAAAAGAATGAAAAATTAAACTTGTTATCACTTATAATTGTACTTTGAGGGAAAAAGGTTATGAATCAATAAATTATACTACTATCGAAGTTGGATGGTGAAAGGACCAAATGTGCTTCCACTACACAGTCATGCTTGTTATTGATTGTATTCCATATTGGTACCTTAAATAATCCCCATGCTCAATCGCATAGCCTCTTTCCACACAATGGAAGAGGGTTTTGATCCCAAAATATATAGCTCCCATAACATTAATAGACTAGATTCGCAGAGAAATAAAGTGTATTCATAATGTATCCATTACTAGTACTCCATTGTTGTTTATGTGGCCATGGTTACTGTAGTAACTTCTCACAAATTTTCTGCTTTCCATGCCTTATTTTCACATTACATATTTTTTCAGTTTTTCAATTTGTTGTTGTGAGTTTCCTTAAGTGTCCAGCTACCCTCATAATATTCTAATAGAGAGTTAGTGTTTTGTTAGTTAATTGAAAGTTGACAAAACGTGTAGATTCAAAGTTTAGCTTTTTCTTGGAATACCTTGCAATCTACTTCAAGAAATATTATTCTATTTTATTTCAAAATATTCTGCAACATATAATTGATATTGATTATTGTCTTGTTATGTGACCAGAAACAGAAAATGGGAAATCAAATGGGAAACAACAATAGAAAAAGAAACGAGGCTATTGGGTTTTAGGGGAACAAGAAACCTGAACCCACTCCCCCACTACCAAAGTATATTATGCATATAAAATTAATTAGTAACGTGATAATTTAATGACTAGAAGGGCACATGAATGGAACAAAAATAAAATGGGTAACCTAGACATGGTTTTGATAAATAAGACTCTAACATGTCAGATAGTGAGAAATAGATGTAAATTGAGATTTACAAAAGTAAACTAGAATTGCTCAAAGTAAATAAAAAGAAACTTAAACAAGTTGCCCAAAATTGAGCATTTTGGTCAAAGTCATTCCATTTCAAACTTCATAAACAATATTGTTTATCAGTTTTGTGAAACTACTCTTATCCAGTTCCAAAATTATTTTAATTCGGTTATGTGGGGAAGATACCCCTCTGTGAGATTTTAAATTCCCTCTAGATCTACTTATGTTTATGTTTACTTTTTTCCGTCTTTTGAAATATATATGACTTGTAGGATTTCTTTCTTCTAAAATCAAAATTGAAAAATGAATTTAATCAAAATATAGTCCTCTGTAAAGCGATAATTTGAACTAAACCAATAACCAATGTGAAGTGGACCAGAAACATGAAGGATTGGAGCAACTTGGATCAGACGAATAACAATTCATTAAAAAAATTAACCTAGATTTTTCCCTTTGTATGCATAGATCATTGTAAGGGGTTTCTTGGGCATTTTTTGACGTGGTCTTCATTCAGGAAACCATTTAATCAATTTAATTTGATTTTAATTTTGCAAAAATGGACACCATAAGCCTCTTCTTCACATTTTCATATGCTCGTAGGAAATGGGTTTTGCGGTTTAGGAGAAATAAAGGCATTTGATTTAATGTTGCATATTATTTACAATGGAGAGCATAAGAAATAAGGGTCTTAACAAGGTTTGGCATGCGAATGGAAGCTTCCGAGAGCGTCGAAAGATTATCAA
>LPNX010051399.1:0-44805 GCA_001517045.1 Pseudotsuga menziesii
ATATATACATGTATATATCTATATATATATATATATATATATATATATATAGATATGTATGTATGTATGTATGTATGTATACATATACATATATGATACACTTACAATGTCGCATGCGTACACCCTTACACATATAGTATTTACACGATAATGCATACACGAAATACTGATAATCATTGCATATAATAAATTGTGCATTACTGTATAATATCCTAACTGCATATATCGATATGCATGCTATAACAAATATTCTAGGTACACCCTATATACATTGTATATAAGTATATTATCGTCACATACATCGATATTTTTATAACATATACCTTTATATACACATATAAATATTACTACACACAATAATTATCATACTATTCCAAACACTTGAATGCATGTAACCATGCCATATATTATAATCATACATTTTATAATATGTATACATATGATTAAACAAAAAGTTGCAAGGTTGGAGATGTGTTCTCTTAAGGAGAAACACCCTTTCCAAACACCATACCTAAGTAACTAATATATATTAAAAAAATTGAATGGGAGTTGCGATCTCTCCAAGGAAATGCCATTTCCAACACCATATCAATTAATTAATATATATTAAGTCAATCTATGTGGGGGGTGTGTTTCTTCCAGGAAGATTCCTTTTTTTCCAAATTAGCAATCAAATAATTAAAATATATGGAAACTTCACAAAAGTAGGTCACACCCTCCAAATCCCTATATATATAGTAATATATGAATAACCCAATAGCANGTATTTATCAAGTGATATTACATCAATGTTCCTCCTAAATGGCTTGTCTCATATCATTATGCATAATTTTTCTTACAAAAAAAAGTTATGCCTAGACGTTGCTCCTTATCCCCAAAACTGTTACTTTCAACCTTGTTTTGCATAATCACCAGTCAATTTGAACCTTGCATTGTGTGACTGAATTCTATCCAAAAACCATGTTTGTTGTTACAGAATCACATCATCAATTAACCTGTCATATTTGAGTGTAGAACAGAGAGACTTCGCCATTTATAGCTACCTCTCCTTCAATGATCCCTGACTGGATGGCTAAGGCTAGCTTTGGCAGGGTATTTGCTTTTGTATTATGTTCTCTATATATGTGAGTGTAAAATACTGCTTCAAAGGCTAGTTGAAGAGCACGAATTGCCTTTAATAAGTTGTGCAAATGTGGTGCTATGATGTTATTTTTACCATTTTCCCAATCAATCACTGATTTTGAATCTCCATAGATGTGCAATCTCAAGATCTGTTTATGCTTTGCAATATTCAATGTTGTCCATAGTTCTTAGAGCTCTACATTACTATTTGTAGCCTTTCCTAGTGCAAGTTTGAAGGATATTTTGCTTGTCTGAGATGGATAAATAACTCCTCCAGCACCACCTATGGGTGGGTCTCCCTGGCTAGCGCCATCAAAGAAGGCCCAAGGATAGATTTTATCGAATTCTGGTATTGTAATATCTCAGGTTTTTATTTATTTGGGGGAATATCTGTGCTCTTGGGCCTTCTGCACCAGAAAGGATGATGTGATGGTAGTTTGGGTCCAAATATTTCTGAATATCGCTCTATTGCGATCCTCCCATATGGTATAGACAAAGAGTGCAAGAAAGGCAGCAAAACTACATACCTCTGTGTTACTCCACCACACCTGCATCCTCTGCTCCAAAGTATCTTCAGTATTGTTCATCCTGAATTGAGAAAGGGCCCTAGATGCACTGGTCCATACCTGGCCATCACGGGCACAAGAACCAAGGAAATGTGAAGAAATTTCTTCCCCTGATTTGCGTAGAATGCATATACCTGGGCCTTGAAACCCTTTTTTCCTCATATTTTCCCACGTTAAGAGTTTATTTTTTATTTCCAACCAAAAATTTAGGATGGTTTTCAGTGGGTTCTTTGAGGCCCATAAATCTCCCCACTACCAAGATTTTTCACCCTCGAACTGATCCATGATTTCCACTTCGTATCCCTTTTTTGCTATGTAGTCCCCGTTTATGGCATTCCTAGTCCATATTAATTTATCCTGCTCATCTTTGTCTAGCTAAACAAAGTTTTTCTCCAAATTATTTACATAACTATTCCATCTCTCAACATCTTCTCCCTCCATTGGAAACTCTTGGGCATTTTTCCATCTTGTTCTTCCTTGAAGAATGGGTTGATGGACTTGCACATCCAGTAGTTTGAAACATCTTTGATCCTTTAACTATGTTATGATAGAGATGGGAAGTTTGTAGTCCTCCCCATCTCCTGACCCAGGGTCCTCCCCTAGCCTAACACTCCTTCCATTCCCTATTTTCCAAGCTGTCCATTTACCTATGAGTGGAAAGGTGAATACCATGGATTTCCAGGCAACGAAGCCATTTTTGTAAGATTTGATTGGGTTCCTGAACCATTCTCTTAGAGTGGAGTCTAGACAATATTTGGAGCATAACACCCTCCCCCATAGGGTGTCTATATTTTGAACAAGTCTCCATAAGGACTTGGATTTCAGATCTCTATAGAATAATTGCGTTCTTGATTCCCCATCCTCCAAGCTCCTTTGGTAGAGCAATGGTTGTCTACTTGGCCAATGGAATGCCATTATTTTGCTTACTTATTTCCCATAAGAAGAAAAACATTTTTTCCTTATTTTTGTTAGTATACCCTTGGGTATATATGCTATGGATGCCAAATACACTGGGATACTCTACAGCACTACCTTTATTAGGACCAATATGCCCCCTCTGGACAAAAACCTATTATTCCAAGATGAGACTTAGGCTTCTACCCTTTTAAATAACCAAACCTAGTCTTGGAGCTATTAGGTTTTAGAAAAAAAAAAACTAAATACTTAAAGCTTGTAGAAATAGGGTTTGTTGGAAAGGGAATTATCTCCCTAAATTGTTGAGCTAGTTCTTCTGAAAATTCGTTTTGAGCCAAGATTGATTTCTCTATGTTAATCACCATTCCTATGGAATTCTTATATTTATCCAATAAGGAGGCATATTCCCTTATGTTTTCCTTTGATCCTGTTCCAAATAACAATACATCATCCGCAAACAGTGTATGTGTAATTTCTTCTGAACTTAACACCTTGACTCCTTCAATTTTTCCTTCCCTTTTTGCATTATGGATTAACTTGATTAGAGCTTCTGCCACTAGAAGAAATACAAAGGGAGATAAATGGAAACCTTGTTGAATGCCCCTAGTAGGTCTAAAGAAACTAGAGGTTGATCCATTAATAAGAGCTGCAAAAGAAGTAGATTGGACACACCCCATTATCCACTCTATCATTTCCATGTCCATCCCTATCTGGATTATGATAAATCTAACAAAGGTCCATCTTACTCTGTCATATTCCTTGGACAAGTATAATTTCAGGGAAAATCCACACTACTTCTCCTTCTTTACGGTGTGGATTGCTTCCTGGACCAAAGAGATAGCATCATGTATTTTTGTGTTATGCAGGAATCCGAAATTTTCCTCTGAAATTATCTTGCTCAGAATTGGTTTTATTCTTTATACAATCACCTTCTCTATCACTTTATAGATTATGTTATAGCACGAGATGGGCCTAAAATCATCAAAGGTTTCTATCTGCTGCTTCTTTGGGATCAGTGTTATGAACGTAGAGTTAAATATTCCTAGCACCTTCCCAGACTTTCGATATTTTGACTACTGCTAGGATATCTTCCTTTATTTTGTCGTAGAATCCTAGAAAGAATTCTAAGGTAAACCCATCAAGCCCATATTTTTTCCCTTTTTGAAAAGAGTGTGGGGCTTGTTGTATCTCCTCCTCCATAATGTCTTTGGTTAATTCTTTGTTCATTTCAGTTGTGATTGATATTGGAAGCAGGCTTAGGACCTCAAGGATCTCAGCTATTGGGCATCCTTTGGGCTCTGTGAATATGTTTTGAAAATATTCAACTGTTGCTTGGGTCTTCTCCGAGAAAGAACTGATCAAGATTCCTTGACTTGTCTTAATTTCATATATGGTTTTTGTACTCTTCCATTGAGAGGAATATCTGTGAAAATACTTGGTATTCTGATCACCTTCCTCCAACTACAGGGATCTTCTTTTATGTCGTCATTTTTGCTCTTCTTTTAACAATAATGAATCCTTCTTTCCTTCCAACTTCTTTAGCATTCCTAATTATTCTTCTGAAAACACCCTTGCTTTGTTATTTTCATAAATCTCTTTAATTTTAATTTCCATGCTTCTCGTCTCTTCTTTTTTCCTCTCCCTAAACTTATTGTCCCAATCCTTAGAAATCCTCTTTGCCCTAGCTAGGTTGTTTGCAAATTGCTGCATTAAGGAACGGTTTTGTACCTCCTGTAGAGGTTTCCAAGATTCTAATATTAGGGTTCAGTACTCCTCCTCTGTTATCCATTGAGGCTTGAACTTGAATGAAGAGGGTGGTTTGACCTCCAGGGTCCTAACTGTAAGGACTATCGATCGATGATCCGAGTTTCCTCCTATATCTACAATGGCTTGTATAATTAGGGAATCATTTATTAGGTTTTCTGCTATAAAAAATGGTTTATCCTTTTTGAAACGACATGCTCTCCCCTTCTCTTATTTATACATGTGGGCTCCAATTTTACTGGCACAAAATCGACTAACCCCTTTTATTCAAAGGGGGAGTTGAAGAAAGGTCCTAATGCATCAACTCTCACATTTTTCCCCATATTTCAATGTTGGATAATGTTAGGTTTAAGTCACCCCTAATGATCACATTTGGAAGTTCCAGAGCTCCTGAGTCTTCCACCCTCTCCCAGAATGATTTGCTATCATCAAAGGGCCTGTGAATGTTTAGGATTGTGAATTGTTTCCTAGTTTCACCATCTTCCAATTACATCCCTCGTATCGATCCAAATCTATTAACTGATATTGTTCTTAAGGAGGGACTCCAAGCTGTTTGTGTTCCATCAGAGTGGCCATCTACGTCTATGCTTGCCATATACCAATCCTTAACGTAGTCTTTAATCATTTCCTCAGCCTTGTATCCTTCATCCATAGTTTCTTTCAATAGTATTACCGTTGGTATTAAAGTGGATATCAACCGTATCAGGGCATTTTTCACATGCCCATACCCTGAATATCATGCAGAATTGAAAAATGATCAAAGAACATTTTTTCTTCTTAGAATCACCGGGCATGTTTGTGAAAACACTCCTCAACATTCATGTCTGATTATCATTGAATTCTGTATGTATTTTGATGGATTCCTGATTTTTCAAAGATCTATACAGGCATGAAATCATCTTGCATTCACTCTATTCAAGTCTGCAGATAATTTATCCAACTTCCAACAATAGAGAAACTGATCTTGTTAGTGATCAATTCAACGATCTATGAAGAAATATCTCAGAGGAGATCGAATGGCAGAGAAAGATCTCGATGAAAATCGATGCTCACTCTCCTTTCTGCAACTTGCGGGATGCGGGATGCGGTATATAGAAATGTCCTTCTATAAATTCTATTCCCCACATATTTTCCTTCTGCAACAGTCTAATCCAAATGCAGAATGCAGGATCGCAATTTCCATATTTCCCCGATTCTGCAAACTAAAAATTTCGGCACAGTTGATTCTTGCGGTTTGATTCTTAGCCATTGATCTGCCTCTAGATGCGGAATAGATGGTGACCATCAATTTTTGTCGAGATATTTCTCCGCCATTCAATCTCCTCTGAGATCTGTCTTTGTAGATCACTGAATTGATCATTGATAGGATCAATTTCTCTGTTGTTGGAAGTTGGAGAATTTATCTATAAACTTGAATAGAGTGAACGCAATATGAATTCATGCCTCTGTAGATCTCTGAAAAATTAGGAATCCATCAAAATACATACAGAATTCAATGAACTTCAATCCCGATGCTCCTGCATTGGTTAGGTAGAAGAAATGGTTGCGTTCTCTCTCTAGTGGATGGGAGGGGATGTGACACTATTTTTTTGGGGGACCCCCCTATCCCCCTTTATGTTAAGGGAAATAATTTTCATTTGATAACCTCGTCTAGGGATTTTTCTATAAGCGCTCGAGTTATAGTTGTCTGCCTTCCCTGCTTTACATCCAATATCGCTTGTCTTTTAGCCTTGGAGAGAAAAGTTTTTCTTCATACCTATGGATTAGTGTGCGGATTAAGGTCCAACCCACTCGAAGAAACACATTCTTCTTCCTTACTTTTGAGGAGCCTAGATTGTAAGTTATAGTCCTTTCTCTGATCCTTTCGGGAGTCATCCTTGGATTTAGTCAGATATCTCTTGAGGTAGGCATTCCAGACAATCACCTAAGCTGAACAAAATACTCACCAATCATCCAGAACCCATTTTATATATATATCACCTAGCAGAAAAGATAATATATTCATCCACATAATTCCAAAATAATGGCTTCCCTTACCTTATTAACAAGGAAATCCTAATGTATCTCATTTAATAATTACTTAGGTATATATATCTTGCTATCGAATTCTAATATATATTATTCAATATATAATATTATATTTTTGAGAAATAACCCCCTAATAATAATATTAGCTAGGCACTATCCCAACCAATCCACTAAACCTCTTTTGATGACCCCTTAGGCTAATTCAAATCCCAACATGTATATAATTTTATAACTAATCAATAAAATTGTTCTACTTAATAAGCACCATTTCATATCTTCACTTTAATATTTAACCAAACAAAATATTTAAGCTAATTAAATATCCAATTAAATCAAAACTTTAACTTAAGCTAGTATTTAACTAAATTATATCCTTCACTTAAATTTACTACAATTAAAACTTAAAGTTAAGTTGAACATTTACTAATTTAAAACTTTATCTTAAATTCGTTTTTTAAATAAACTACCACTTTTAGTGAGTTTCATTATTTTATTAAGCTTAAGACATAGAGTTAAGTTGAACAAAAATAGACTAGGGCCTTAAGTTAACTTCTCTTATTTCTTTTAGTTAAGGTCATTATTTAATTAACTTAATACTTTTTGGGTTTAATTATTCTAAAACTTAACCTCTAATTCATCTTGAATTAATTGATTTTTTTTTCAGAGCTTTTCTATGGAAACTTGAGTGAAATGAATGTACACATATTCTTTATTTAAATCATGATTTAATGTTAATAGTTTTAAAACTATACTCTAATAAAATTATATGAACCATTTAGCCTTATGGTTGTCATAATTTAAACAAATACTTCAAGGAATGTAATGATCACAATACATCTAATGCATGTGATCACATGATCACATGAGAATTCATATCATAGGGTATATATCTAATATTCAGACAATACTGTGTTTTAATATCATGTTGGCTTAGGTAACACTTCATAGGACTTGAGATATTGGGGTTTAATAATAAGTACTATAGGTTATTTTCGGGTTCACACTATGTATTTAACAAGTATTGGGGATGTGATGTGTTGGTCATAACAACATATTTAGAACATCACTAATCTCTTTCAACATCATATAAAATATAATAAATTACATAAAATACAGATTAAAAATCGCATAGAAGGTCCAAACAGTTATAATTCTGTAACGTAGAGCTCTAATACCACTTGTAACATACCCAACATATTTCACTTGGTGAGCAAATGTATAGGGGATCTCTATATATACCAACATAGATCGAAATCCTAGGCTCTATCAAGCACCGAGAGGGATCAAATCTCTCGAGGTGCAAACCTCTTCTTAGGTATTGTACTCAATGAACTATCAACTTTGGTGTGTCCTATATATAGCCATTGATTTGATTCAAGCCAAAAGACACATATTTTTATTTAAGGTCCACATATAATATTTTTATTATTACTATTTAATATTATTTATGGCCGCCATATAATACTTATTATTATTTTTTATTTTGTTAGGAATGAACATTACATCTCCCATATGCAAGGCCCTCCTAAAACCATGGGTTGTTTAGGAGGCCTTACATATGGTCTTAAAACCATTTGCAAGGCCCTCCTAAACCATGTACAATAAAACCATGGGTTAGTTAGGAGGCCTTGCACATGGTTTTAAAACCATGTGCAAGGCCCTCCTAAACCATGTATAATAAAAACATGGATTGTTTAGAATACCTTGCACATGGTTTTAAAACCATGTGCAAGACCAACATTTTTTTGTAGATAATTCAAATTTTTATTTTTTATTATTTTGTTAGGTAGGAGCATTGCAACATCTCCCCCATATTGTGTTTTTTTTTACCTGCATTTTTTTTTCCCATAATTAAATTTTTATTTTTTTATTGTTTTGTTTGGTAGGAAGATTACAACATCTCCCCCATATTAGGTTGTTTTTTAGCCAACATTCATTTTGGCTTATAATTAAAATTTTATTTTTTATTAATAAAAATAACGTTACATAACGTTATGTAGCATTACAAGATCTCCCCCATACTGGGTTGTAGAGCGCCTCTCGACGCAATAAAGAGGGATGAGGTTATTTTAGAACAACGAATAGGTTAATATAATCAGATATTATATGTGGTTCATAATTTAAGTCCTCATTATACTAGGTTAATCTTAACTAGGAAAATAAACAATTAGTTACTAACTAGTTTGCATAATTCTAACATAAGAAAATACCAAAGATGAATCATATGGGTAAATAATCATAATTACGATAAGGTTGTCCAAAATATCATTCCCAAACATTTCAAATTTCTTAACCATTGAACTACTAAAACTATCTCTTTGAGTATTTGAAAATAACCTCTATCAACATAGAAAAAGTGTACATAGTTTCTAAACATGAATGAAATTCTAAATGTCTTATTTTAACTAACGCATAACCTAATATTTGGATTTTATTTTCAGCCACGTGACAATCCATACCATCCTAAGAAGTGATAAAACTATAACTAATTACCGTACAATCCATCCTCAATCAAATCCAGTTGATTGTACTAAAAGAAAGCATTCATAACATCACTACTACTAGTTATTTATTTTCACATATATCATATTTAAACCTTGTGATTAAAAATAATGCATAACAATCCATAATCAGACATAAAACCACTTATATATTAGATTTCATATTTAGAATTTCATTTACAAATTTACAGTGCAAATACTAGCATCAAGGAGTGCAGATTCACCGTAAAACTGCTAATCCAAAATATAGCTATCACATGTTAAATCTACCTTTTAATATAACATTATTTATGCACATACATCCTTCCTAATACATCATAATAATCAGGCATATCAGATTTAAAGGTTGAATAACTTATATTAGAAGTGTGCAACTAGAGACAACACGACAACTTTCCTCCTATCATATGGTCTTTATTTGACATGTGTTTTCTCATCTAAAGATCCCCCAAATTTGAGGTTCTCAAATCTTGTATGAGACAACCTCTTCTAAAGGATGTTAAGGATTATATGCTTCCTTTCCTTGAATACCCCCCCCCCCGCTCTACTAGAAAGGAAAGCTCTGACCATTCTTGAGATTGTCCCCTTCTCTTAGAATTCCACCTTTGACCTCCAATTCCACTTTCTCAATTGGAATCCCCACTGGAGCATTCAGAGATTGAGAGAAATGGACCTAATACCTATATGATATTGAACCCCTCTCCCTCAGGTCTTAACACAACCAGAAATATATTTCCACATAGTATTGTCCCCTTCTCTCATTGAATAATATCTCAAACAACACTTATGACCTCCACAGTCACTTTCTCAGCTCAAATTCCCACCAGAGCATTCAATGCATGATAGAAACTGAACCTAGACACCTGTATGGAATTTCTCCCCTATCCTTCAAGTCCTAGAGCAACTAGGAAGAGATATTCACATCGAATTCTCCCCCTCTCTTATTAGAGGATCTCTTAGAACAACTCTTTCGACCACCCAGGTGAAGACACCAATTCGAACCCCCACTGGAGCATTCGAAAGCAAGGAGAAATATTGTCTTCCTAATCCAAAATTGTGAACCTCTACTAGAGAATTCACTTCAAAGGGAAAAAACAACCATGGACCACCTCCATATCCATACTAGGGAATTCATAAAACAAAAACACTAATATCCTGGATCAATTGACACAACATCTATAAAATAAATGTGCAAGTATCAACCATTTATCTCTTGGAATTTTCTGTTTTCCTCATAGCCCTACTCTGATGTTCTCCTCAGCCTGCACAACAATGAATGAACAAATTCCTTTCGTATTTCAAATACTTTTTCCCAATTCAAGTTGCTTCCAAAAGTCTAGGTCTACACCACTAAGGAAAGACTCCCACTCACTGTTGCTTCCTAACCACCACTCACTAACTCATTCAAGTATTCACTAAGGAATTTTAATGCACTGAGACTGAATCTAAAACACTACAGAGACACTTCCCAAGCATGGATAATTCAAATTCATGAATTTAGCTCCAACAACCCCCTTGAATGACTCTTAAGCACCCATAAATTACTCACATGCACTAGAGAAAACTCAATTTCACAAGGACAGACTCAAATTATCCCTTGATCACTCCCATGCACTTAGTTAGGCTCTAATTTATCAAAATGATTGACTAAAGTTGATATTGGCTCCAATTCGTAGATTAGGCACTTAATTAACCAAATATAACCTTTAATTACTTAAGTGACAGCTAGTTTCACTAGTGTAACTAAAACAATGACTCAATTTAACTCACAATATTTTAAATTAATTAAGTTAATTCAAAACTAACTTCCTTCACTCAATTTAACTCAATTTAACTGAAATTGATTGACATTACTCCATATTAACTAAAATTAACTGAAATTAACTCCACTTAACTCAATTTAACTGGAACTAACCTATAGTGACTCAATTTAACTGATTTTTAACTCAAATTAACTTAATTAACTCAAAATATGGTGCATTCCTTGACCAAATGCAGTCTAATAGGTTCATAGTTAGTGTGTGAAGTGGAAGTGGGGCCCATTACTAACTAGATGAGGAATATTCTAACCTAGGGGCGCATATTTTGCATGAAACTGCATGGATGGCACTAATTATTGGTTTTTGGACCCACATAGTCTCGAGTTAAATAAATTATGTGGGAAAGGGAAATGTTAGGGGGAGATGCAACTCCTAACCCCAACCCCTTCTCACAAGACATTCTTGAAACCCCCATCAAAGTTGTTGTCACATTGTGTCATTATTAATTTTTTAAATATAATAATATAATAGTAATTATAATTAGATATCATAATATTTATTGGAATTAAAATAAAATTTATCTCATCAAGTGTCCATGGTCCTAGCATATGGCTCTAACTCATCAAAGAAACATAAGCACACATACCAGTTTCTGGGGCTTTCCTTTGGGATGTTACACTCACTTTAGGCAGACAACACACCTTCTCTTTTCACCACCTTGGATATGATAATAGTTAAAAAAGTACTGCAGGCTAGCACACTATAATTTTTAGCACTCACATCATCTTTTTCAAGTAGATTCCCATAATGAAGATTTCATCTCATAGTTCTATCTTCATATTCCCCTAACTTGGATGCCCTCCTACTAGGCGCAATATACTTACACACTTCTAGGAGGGTACCTAAACCTCCTCTCCTCCATATGGAGCACACTTCAGTAGCATATTTTGATGCTTAATTTCATTTTCATATGGATGTATAGACACCTAACAAAGTGAGGGTGATCATGCACCCAAACAATGGCCCTCACTCAACCACACAATCTCAATCTCATTGACCATATATTATCTCTAGAAAAGAACCATATACAGTCATTACAAACTTATTACAAGCCACTGACACTCATGTCATGGTTGAGAGGTTTAAATATACAACTTGTGGTATGAAAGTTAGGTTCCCGCGCTCAATACACCATCCAAAATATCAATATTTCAACAATAGAAGTTCAAACTTGTTTTTTTTGAAGTTTTCTCGCACATAAATCTATGTTGACGCCTTGTCTTCATAACTCTAGTAGATTTAGTATGAAATTAAACTGAATACATTAGTATATTTGGTTCTTTGAGCTCAACCCTCCTACATAGATATCCATTAGTTCAAAGATTCAATTTTTCATTTTATTTTCTTGGGAATGAATTTCCTATCACAAATCATTGACTTCAAGTAGGGGTTTCTCTTGTACTAGTGTGATCTATTCCAATATATCCCCTTAGTTAGCATGTTCGAATTTTTTCGTTAGTGTTCTCACATATCGACATTGTAGGCAGATTGTAACCCTGCGTTGAATTGTTTTGTCTTAAATTTAGGATTTTGAAACCATGTTAGGATTTTGTAGGAGTCGAGAGTTTCAACTTCTCCTCATCTTAACTCATGTAGATACTATGTTCTCCCTCATGAATCCTCATCAATAATCCTTTGTATACAAGGAATATTCCTCCCAAGAATCACTACATCTAAATATCCTCAAACTCTTACAAGAATACCTAATCAGAAAACTATAGACCTCAATCTTCCAACTAGAAACTAAGCCTTTAAATTACCAAAATATGGAGGCCAAATGTATTAATATACCTTAGATTCTTAGATTTGTAGGCTCACAACCTACTTCTAGACCTTCGTGAATATAATGCATGCTCAATGGTTTCTTTTATCTAGTGACCATTTTGAAGAAATCAATCGGGCTTAGTGGTAGTATTAATATTTGGAACAAAAAATATGCATTTATATTAATGATGATTTTAAATCCACATATTCTTCAAAGAGCATCACCACATGGGAGGAATTTTTTGACACTCTCTCGTAACATTTCTACCCTCTATTATACCTCACCAATATCATGTACAAATTGTTACAACTTCATCAAACACTGGGACAAATCATGCAATTATACATCCAGGTGTTCTCACTACTTTATATTCAACTCCATATTCTATATTCATATTAGGTACCTTTCACCAAATTTAATTTCTAGGTTTATTGGATATTTTTTCATTTTAAAGTTTCCATATTTCAAATAAACTCCCTTAACCAATCTTTTCTTCATGCCTTGTCTATTGACCACGAATTTCAAAGGAACACTAAATTCTACCCCTCTCAAAACTAGGTAAGTCTCCTAACATCCATGACACTTGCAACA
This sequence comes from Pseudotsuga menziesii, assembly GCA_001517045.1. Classification (NCBI taxonomy): domain Eukaryota; kingdom Viridiplantae; phylum Streptophyta; class Pinopsida; order Pinales; family Pinaceae; genus Pseudotsuga; species Pseudotsuga menziesii. The sequence continues at coordinate 13,073 of LPNX010051399.1, forward strand.
CTCATAATAGCCTGAAAACTTCTCCCAATTGTCTTCAAAAATATGAATTCCCTAATACTTACTCCCTTAACCCTAACCAATGGTTTCCTTTACATTAAACACACACCCATTCTATTATAGATGGTCATGTTCCCAAACATCAAACTACCTCTCAATAATTGTTTATCAATCAATCTTACATGGAATACGAATAACCACCCATAGATCCCCCCCTTTAGCAAAGCCTCAAATTGTTTCCTTACTAAAACCTAACAAAAAGATCCATCCCCACCTCTCCTCACCCAATACAATGCTAATTTGTCTCAAAATTTCATTTTCACTAATAACTACTAGATTGAAGATTAGTGAGCCACTATCATACTCAATAATGATAACAAATAAACCTCATATTTTTTTACTTTTTGCAACATATACAACTTCCTATCCCTCTCCATATCATCTCAGTTGGGTACCACAATGTGGTCCTCTCCTAGTAATCAATCAATAATGTGTCATTTATGTTTCCATTGGCTCCTTCAAGGGCATTGTTAATTCTTACATCTCTTGACTTGATTATTCTAACTTGATCCTCAAGCTCCCATATTAACAAAAATGCAAGGCTCTATATAATTCTCATCATACTACCTACACTCTACAAAGATGATAAATCCTATAAGTTAACTACCACTAATTATTTCCTTTCTCAATTAGGTGTCATTCAATAACGCAATCTCCACAAATCCCTTTCCCTCCATATTCTTCATCCCTTTATTTCCCCATAGCAATGTGAATGGCAATTATTACATCTTATCCCTCATATCACACTATCCTCACTAATCATGTCCATTTTTTACCTCCCTACTATAACCCGCTGCCTCTCATTTAGTTTACATAACCTATTCCTTCCAACTACTATAATATATGCTACATCTCCATTGGCATATCATTAATTGTGTCTACGCATTCATAGGTAACCATTTCATTCCCCCACCCAACTTCTTTCAATAAGATAAATGAAGTATCCAAAACCTATTCTCCAACAACTCTATAGTATAATCCAATGACACAATGGACCTCACACTCACTTTTGGTAGACAACTCACCTTCTCTCTCACACCACCTTAGATATGCCAATAGATAGACAATTGCTACAACTAGAACACATGATCATTTTTAGCACTGACATCTTCCTCTTCAAGTAGCTACCCATAATGATGGTTTCATCTAGATTAGTATTATATTTATATTTACCTACCCTAGATGCCCCCTTATCTAGTGCAATATACTTACACACTTCTAGGAGGGTACCTCGACCTCCCGTCCTTCATATGGAGCACAATTCACTAGATTATTTTGAGAATTATTACATTGTCATAGGGATGTGTAGCCACCTCAAAATGTGAGGGTGATCATGCACCCAACAATTCCCTTCACTCAAGAACATAGTTTCAACCTCATTAACCATATGTTATCTTTAGAAAAACACCATATATAGTCATTACACTCTCTTTACACTATTATCATGGTTTTCTTTAGTTATCTACTATGTATTGAGTATATATTTTACTTTGTAAAGTTGAACCCATCACCATCTAACTCTAGTAGCTCATTAGAACATTATTTTCTCTTGGCTAGGGTTTCACGCCTTCTACAATAATGGTTTATTTCATCATGAGAATATAGACAATTGATTCCTTATCATCGTGCATTGACAACTCCACATTGGCAACGTTAAGGCCTCAATACACATCCAGATACATTATTATCTCCTTCTGTTTATCTATATATCGTTTGGCTCAAGATTAACATAATCCATGCATTGTACTTATTTTGTCTTCTAGCTCCATGTATCTACACAAATTCAAAGAATAGCACCCTCACGAGCTCCCTTGATTCTATTCTCATCCCATAATAATTTTTCTATTTTTAGGATTTAATTACTCTAGACTCTTCCATATTTCTAACACTCTAGCATCCTTGGTAGTTCACCTCATTGCTAGGACAATTGGAGCTAGTTCTGACACTTGTGTGCAAAAATTTATATGGTTTAATTCTTAAAATTGAAGTAAAGTGGGGACACTTTCACTCTAAAATGGGAATAAATAATGTATATAGTTGAGGAAACCTCCCCAAGGAAGTTGTATTTCTCATCCCGCCAACATCTACTGGTAGCCAAGACGATCTCCCTAAGGAGGTTGCGCCCCTCAACATTGCAACATTCAACTCAATATCTTGGGTGGATATCAAGGGGATCCTTCCCAAGTAGAATGTGAGAGGATGCACCCATTAACTTAGTTGTGTCTATCTCACTATTACACACTCTCGAGAGGATCTTCTTTATTTCCAACATTCTTATTTGATTGTGTGCCTTGTGTGTAATTATGTAGGTGCATATTCCTAGCCCTTAGGCTATGTGTAGGAATCATTTATCATATATTTCTTTAATATGTGTAGGGGCCTCTTATGTTATCTTGTTTTTCTTATGATTGTTTATGTTTCTGAGATATCCAAATATATTTTCAACCTCTAAATATATTAGTCAATAGACTTGGCTAATTATGCAAAATTTATTAAAAAAATATTTGTTTTCATGTTAAACTATACCATCTTAAAACATATCCATCATAATATTCCATTTAATATACCTTAACTATTGATTTTTCCCTATCTTTTATAGCAAGTATGTGTTGCGACATAGTGCTTATAACACCTTTGTCACAATATACTTAACATTCAATACCTTGCATTCCAATTTTCAAATCATCTTTTATAGTAAGTATGTGTTGATGCATAATTCTTATGACACCTTTGTCACAATATATTTAACCTTTAGTGACTTACATTCCACTTTTCAATTTTTTAAAGTCTATATCAAAATATATATTGGTAAACCATTCTTATAATAAGATTATTGAACTTACATTTATTAACACAATATTATATTCTTATACAAATTTCAAAGAATTCCTCACAAATGCCACACATTCTCAAGGGAAGGTAAATCGAGACTTCAAGTATCAAAATATGTTTTATATTCAACCCTACAATTAATAAATTAGAATATTTATACTATTATTATTATATATATTTTAAATATAATAAATTACTTGTGAGCTCACATAACAAGCAACGTGAGAACAAATAAAGTCTCCTCGGTACAGTTTTGTTTTAGCATCCAACAAACATTTTATGAAATATAAGAAAAATATTTTGAACAGTTCTGTTTTAGCTTCCCACAAACATTTTGTGAGACAAGGGAATATTTTGAATCTCAGAAAAAATATTTTGAAAACAAGAAAAACAATAGGACTAGACAATCTTAAGATAATATTGGATAACGATTAGTTTTATATGTATAAAACAATTAAAGGTGTGAGGGTTCATTGTCAAAATGAGTGTTGATTACCACATGTTCACCGTCGAAAAAAATTCACATCAAATTTGTTTGATTGACAATAATGGTTGAACATTCATAGTCTAAAATTATTAACGAGGTTTTCCATTTAAATCTGTTTTCTTAAATTTTTAGTGTGGTTAACATAACACAACCTATATAGATGCATTTTTGCAAAAAAATTATTTATTTTAAAATGCAACTTAATAGTATTTTAAGTGTATTTTAAGTTTTAATAGTTTTCAAATAATATAGTGTATATGTTTTTTTAAGCTGCTAACAAGGTTTTCCATTTAAATCTGTTTTCTTAAATTTTTAGTGTGGTTAACATAACACAACCTATATAGATGCATTTTTGCAAAAAAATTATCTATTTTAAAATGCAACTTAATAGTATTTTAAGTTTTAATAGTTTTCAAATAATATAGTGTATATGTTTTTTTTAAGCTGCATGAAATTTCGTCTTAACGGAGGTAAAAATACAGGAAATTATTTGGCCAGCCACCAAGTCTTTCAAAAAATATAGAATTCTTGTTCGGTTTTTCCAAAATTGATAGCGAACCCTTCTTAGAGTCGTACCCCCCAACCGGCATATTATAGAATAGGTAATTAAGACTATGAATTGACATAAAAACAAAGCATTTGTAGATGTGAGAGAGCCAAAAAACCTGAAAGACACGAGGTGATCCATGGATGGCCGTGGAGAGTTTAGGCGGTAGCTTCCCCATTAGTAGCTTCTGACGCTTCCTCCAGTATGGGACATGGTCCATATTAAGTGTCACGTGTATGGTGTGGCTGACTGGTCGGTTGCAACTCTAGAAGAGGTTGTGAGGCTCTATCACTATTGGGTTCCTCACAAACTCGTTTTGCATGTTGGGGGCTAGTTGTCATCGACATTGCTAGTCGGGCGTTGTCCTAGTGCTCCCGCTTGGGGACCGTGGACTATTATGCTGCTGCAGACGTCTCACCACCCATGTCATGCTACTCCACGTGCCCTACACAAACCATCTCTTCATCATTTCGGGCAATGGTGTAGTGTTTCCAGCTGAATTTTGCTTCCAAGTTGTTCAAATGCTCATTGGTTTGGTTTAATAAATTCCTTATGCCCTTCACCATATGTCTATCTCCACTCCATTTATTAGTCAAATCCTCCCTTAGCATCCCCATCATGTTCTTGATCATCCAATAGTGGTTGATTTTTCCACCATTTCTTCCTGAAGCGAGGTGCTCAGAGAGGACGTGGGACTACCCGACGTCAATCATGCATCTAACCAGAATTGAGACATCTGACGTGTAAGCATCCATTTCCCCCATGGGGAATTCACCTTGTTGAGAAATATATTATCACATTCATTCATAAATGAGGGTTTTTAATTGTGAAAAATAAGTTTAGTATATTGTAGGTATTGGGGGGGCGGGGAATAGGGTATGAGGGGATTTATAGGTATTGGGGGTATAAAAGGCGTTTCTACTAAAAATAAGGAATATATTGTAAAAATAGGGTTTTTTTAATTGAAAATATGTATTGCGACGGGGGCTCAACAAAAGGGTTTTTTGTAAGTAATTATCAATATCTAGTGAAATTAGGGGAATTCTTTAAGATCCCATGATTACCCCGTGATTACCCCCAACTTAACCTTCCACCTAGATCTGCCCCTCCTATTGTTTCCTCTCCTTGGTGTGCCTCTTTTCCTTGGAGTTTTTGCTCGCTCTTCACCTATGTAGTTGATAGAGGAGAAGACCAACAACACCATGAAGATAATTGGGCCAATATTCATGAGGTCGATCAGATCAATATTGTTCTTGGTTGGCTTCATTAAACCTTGAGCAGGCATGCACATGTGATAGTTGTGCATTGAATTCATCTTGGGGTCATTAACCTTCAGCCTTGTGGACCGTAACAATGATTAGATATCCGAGCTTCCTGAGGGGGGTTGGCTTGATGCTTTCCACCACAGGTGTTTAACTCTGTTAGGAATATACTGTATATGTTATGTAGGTAATACTTACATATTATATGTTAGTTTTAAAACTAGTATAGATCTATCTTAAACTTGAATATGATAAAGGTATCCAATTTATTTTGGTGTTATTTTTAATTAATTTTTTTATTTTTAACTAGGTTACCATAACATCTCCTCCTACTGAGGTGTAAAGCACATAACTACTCTTAATGCAAGAATATAATATTCATAACAGCTAATATTAATTTAATATTATATATTAGTCTCTCGCTCACCCACAGACATATATATATTAAAAAAAAGAGATTTATATATACATTTAATATAAAAAAAGCTATATAAAACAATAAAAATATATCTAATTTATATATTAATAAAATTATTATATTACTATGTTATAATGTAACAAGATCTTCCTCATATTAAAATATAGAAGACTTTGCTACTCTTAATTTAAAAATAGAATATTCATAACAATATATATATATATATAAAACAATAAAAGATATATCTAATTTTTTTATTAATAAAATTATTATATCACTATATTATAATGTAACAAAAATATTCCTCATATAAAAATGTAGAACACTTTATTATTCTTAATGCAAAAATATAATATCTATAACAACTAATATTACTAATATTATATATTAATAATAATAATAATAATAATTTATTTTTAAGTCATGGCGTAACCATAAACCAATTTGATATATTAAACCCTATATTTTAATTTGTGGAAAAAAAACCCAAACTACACAATGATTTATATATAAAATTTACTTCTACTTAAATGACCTTAGAATCGGCTTAAATCTATTTTTAAATAACTAAAAAAAATTTATAACTCAAAACGTTTTGATCTATTTTTGGTGTTTGATGGATATAAAGATAACATGGTAAACTAAGCAACATTGATATGCATGATTCCGTAACGTGTCACGTTTCGATTTCCGACACGTCTTAGACGGGGACTCGGTAGAAGATTAGGTTTAAACGTCTGCCCCGTCGGTAGAAGATGCAGACCAGGATCAACACTTTGCTGAAATAGTGGAATAGGCATCGCCAGATCATGAGGATCCAAACTATCCTCGACATTGGAACACAGGAGGCCCTTTCTCGTCTCGTTTTTCATGAATAACTGTACCACAACTTAACCTCCCATGCACATATTCCATTAGACAGTCGTACTATTTACTGTTGATATGAATGTGATCCCTTGCGGGTGCCTTTTCATGGAATAATTCCATTTGCTGAAATAGTCTCAGCTGCTATATCTATATATGTAAAACTAACTCTGCGCAAGCTCTCAAGAAGATTCGATCTGAAGCTGGTGTCTTATTGTATCTCAGAAATCATTCTGCACTGCGGTTTCATGGCCTTAATGAAGAGCACTTGTCAAGTAAGCGATGAGTCGAATGAGAGTTATGAGGATACTCAGAAGGTCAGCCGTGAAATTTTCTCCCGACTGGAAAGCAATTGGTTGTCACAATATGGATCATTATTTCATGCGGAGAACTCGAAGAATGCAGAACAGTCAACCAAAAGAGTGTGCATTTTGAGCATCGATGGAGGCGGTATGAGAGGGATTCTCGCCTGCCGTTATCTCTTATATCTCCAAAACGCTCTGATAATTGAGACCGGAGATCCCGATGCAAGGATTTCAGACTATTTCGACATTGCCGCCGGGACAAATATTGGGGGAATTATCGTTGCTGCGTTATTTGCAAAGCGTGAAAATGGCCGACCTCTTTTCACAGCCCAAGAGACGTTGGATTTCATTATAGAAAAGCGGGAACAGTTAATGTTCAAATTGCAGTCATCATGTGGGTTGTTGGGTAAGTTAATCTTCAAGATCAAGGCAGCTCCTGCATCAAAATACTCCAGCAAGAGCCTTGGAAGGATTCTGCAAGGCATGTTCAGCAGGAGTGATGGACAGCCATTAACATTGAGAGACACGCTGAAGCCGATTCTGATTCCCTGCTACGACTTATGCAGCGCCTCTCCCTTCCTGTTCTCAGAGGCAAGTGCACGCCATACTCAGAATTACAATTTCAATATCTGGGAAGTTTGTCGTGCGACCATGTCTTCTCCTGGATTTGAGAACTCTAATCCGATTAAGTCCGTCGACGGGCAAACGACAATTGCGGGAATAGACGGTGGGTTAGTGATGAACAATCCCACAGCGGCAGCCATTACTCATGTGATGAATAACAAGATTGAGTTTCCCTCTGTAAAAGGGGTGGATGATATCTTGGTGTTGTCCCTTGGAGCGGGAGCGCTAGATTGTCCATACAAATACGATCAGGTTAAAAAGTGGGGAATCGTGGAATGGTCTAAGCCAGTTATGAATATTGTCACTTCAGGATTCTCAGATATCGTGGATCATGCAGTCAGCGTCGCGTTTAGTCAGAATCCACAAAACTATGTACGATTGCAGGTAATTTATATTAAACCCACGCTTAGATTTTTTCTCTCGAAAATGTTTTGCAAGAATTTTTCATTGAAGATTAGAAATGGGTTACACATTTTACTTGTGGGGGTTTATGATTTTGCAGGCAACGAGGAAGCCGAGCGGAGGTGCGAGTGAAGGGCATGTGAAAGCGTTGATGGAATTGGCGGAGGAGACGTTGAAAGAGAAGAGCACAGAATCCATGAACATTCCATTTGGATGGAGAAGAAGGGTTTCTGAGAGCAATGCGGAGAGATTAGACTGGTTTGCAGAACAGCTTGTTATGGAGCACCGAAGAAGAGCTGCCACCAAACTTAGGGTTTGAAGTGAGGTGACTGATATATTTGTGAATCGCCATAGAGATCGCTTTGTGTCTTATGTTGGTGTGGTGTGAATATTACTTTAAAGTATTTGACAATGGAGAACGCTCCGTGTCTTATGTTTGTGTGAATATTACTTCAAAGTATTTGACAATACTTAATGAAGTACTACTTTTTGAACTTAAAAGTATTAAGTTATACCAAATGCTCAAGTATCCTCCTTCTTAAGTATTAACTTAATACTTAATGAAGTACTACTTTTTGAAATTAAAAGTATTAAGTTATACCAAATGCTCAAGTATCCTCCTCCTCCTTAAGTAAGTATTCAGTTATTCCAAATGCTGTGGAGTTTTCGAATCGTTCCCAATGCTTAAGGGGTTTAGTTAGTGTGAAGTGTGACTTGTAATATACGTAGGAATCAAGTTTTATCATATACGTAAGAATTAAGTGATTAACCTTGGAAGTAAAGCATCAACCATAATAAATAACTCTATTATGAATTACAATGAGCACAAATGGCCACGTCATTAACTGTGCATGTACACTAAAATATATCTTTGAGCAGGATCTATGTAATTGTAAATAGCAACTACCTTATGATCAAAATTATTGGTCATTTTTAAATGTATTTTTGTTAAATCTATAATATTTAATTTTTGTAATTATAATATTTTATTTATTTTTAAATAAAATATGTTTTTCAAATTCATTTCTTTACCAATTTTAATAAGAACAAAAATGTGTGCACTACCATTATTAAGAATTAAATCGGTCGTCCTACATCAATCACATTACTTATTACTCGTTAATATTGTTAGCTTTGTTTCAATAGTATGAGTTCTTTCTTCTTGTCTTTTCTCTTTTCTCCATAATTTTAGGCATTCAAATTTTTAAGAAATAATGCTTCCAAATTTTCCTCTCATCTTTATTTTTTTTTGTTGATCATCTCTCCTTTCCAACATCAAATTTACTTCTAATGGGTTAGTCCACATAGTTAGAGCTTGATTCATATTCCTCTAGGTAATCATTGACCTCTCTTTATGCTTTGTGTTTTAGTATGAAATTTCTCCTCAATTCTTAAAGTTCTTTGATAAGTTTTTGCACTTGAACAATATCTTAACACATCAAAGTCATTTTGAAATGAGTCCATACTTACTAAAATAAATTAAAATAAACTATTGAATTGCTATGAATACTCAAAATCTAAAAAAATTAAACACAAAATTTAAAATAAATATTTTAGTGTGCATAATTTCCAAATTCTCATGCATACTCCATTGCTCCTCCATCATAAATGAAAAAAATCATTCTTAACTAAATCATTCTAACTTGTTCCCAGTTTTAAATTCTTAAATGTTAAGAAAGAGATGAGGTAGTCTCACCCTTACCAACATAGAAGATAAATCTCCAAACCAATGATTAATATCCTAAGATTTTAGAAACCACATGATTTTACAAAATCTTCAATCATCAACGTCTTTGAATTAAAAGTGAAAGCCAAAAATAAGTTATGAGGACAATAAATTTGGATTTTATACAATACCTTTTTGTTCTCTTGTCGTGCAAATTCTATACCTAGGAAAACAATAATTGGTAATAGCTTTAGCTCTCATGAAGGAATTGGTGACCAATCTTCTTAAAAATACATTCGCCTCAAATGGCGAAAGAAAATGAACCCTTGCTACTAACAAAATTACCTTATCCTAAGGAAAACAAAATCCCATGCTATTTGCATTGGTGTCAACAAGTTACAAGTATTTGATGATTCATTACTGGTGATAGACTGACTATCCAAAAATAAGACACCAAAAAACATATTCCTCGAGCCTCTTTATGAAGATATATGTAGGATTATTGCACTATTTCAAGATATATCATATAAATATATCTACATGGACAGAAATACCTAAGTAGATATGGGAGACAAATAAAGATAGTATGAAAGACCTAGATCCGTGACCTTGTCTTTTCAGATTGTCTTCCCATGATACATGGGAATTTATGGATCAAACATACACATGAGTTAAATATTTGCTATGAGTAACACTTTTTTCTCCAACTACCAAAAAGTAGGATAGGATGCTACATATACTCTAATAAACTTATGATATGTATTGCATAATACATGTGGTTTTATGTATTCAGAAAGAAATAGAAGAAGGTCCTGAGTGTAAGTATTTCAAAGCCAATGAACTATATGGTTCTAGATTTATTATAAATTGGGGTTGTGATCATTTTTTATGGGGAACAAACAAAGACGAAGAGCTTCGACAACATTTTAATCCTCTTTTATTCATTCCAATTTAAAATGATATAAAATAGATAAAATCCATCTTAAACCAAGATCAACCAAGCACCAAGAGGGATCCAATTTCTTGAGTTGTAAATTTTGTTTATATTCATTTTTTTACATGTTTAAAAATATTTACACCTCAAGAATTTTGATCCTTGTTTGCTACAAATAATTGTGCAAAGATTCTTTGTATATTGAAATTATTTTGTTGATTGAGTATATTTTTCGATTATGCGGAGATTATATGATATAAATATATAAAAAAGACATGACTTTTTAGTTTAGGTTGATATATATATATATATATATATATATATAATGTTATGAATGTGAGCAACAGATCTCCCACATATTAATCTATACATCACCTCGCTACTCTCAGTGCAATTATTGATATTGTATATATATATTAAACAATATTTATATTACTATAATGTTTTCTACTTCAATAAAAACATAGCTTAAAAATGCAAACCATATAGAACTTGCACAACCACTTAACTTGTGGACGGTGGACACTGATATGAAACAAGTTAAGTGCCACACGCATAGTTGTAATAACGTGTTGTATATTCCTTAACTACATGTTATCACTCTCCTTTTTCTAGTTAAATGGGTTGTATTCCACCAAGCATGCTATCTATGCATGATCAATTGAGAGGGGATTCACCGTGTTGACCAATATCTTACCACCTTCATTCATAAAGGGTTTTTTTTTTAAATTGTGAAAAATAAGTTCAATATATTGTAGGTATTGGTGGAGTGGGGAGCAGGGTAGAGGGGTTTATTGGTATTGGGGGGTATATAAAGGGGTGTCTAGTAAAAATAGGGAATATCTTGTAAAAGCAAGGTTCTTTAATCAGAAATATGTATTGGGAGGGGGGATCGACAAAATGATTTTGGTAGATATTGATCAATATTTAGTGAAATTAAGGGTATTATTTAATATATCATGATTGAAGGTGTTATGGCATAGTTTAACTGAGTGAAAACCCCATGGATCAGCTAAGAGTTATCCATGCATCTGCTACTAGTCATTTTTTTGTTACGAACACAAAATAATAAATAAATACGATAATAATAATTAATAATCATAATTAAATTATTTAAATAGAAATACATACCCTTCCATGAAGAAGAGTTAAAAGGCCTATCTAATGGCCAAACATTTTATTGGACATCATTATCTTTAATATACCAATTATTCAAAAATTGCGGGTTTATTCATAATTGTTTTAAGAATATTTGGACACATATATTATAGTCATGTCAAAGCGATTCTAATACGGAACATGGTTTTAAAAGAAAACCACACGTGGTTTTTTATTAAAGAAGAAGAAAGAAAGAAATTACTCATGAGAGAAAAGACATTGTTTTATAAAACCACATGTGGTTTTATAAAGCAATGAACGAAGTATATTATTTTAATTGTATTCAACCATTATAATATTTATTAATATTATAATAAGTATTATTGATTAACTATTAAAATTTTACATTAGTCATGAACTCAATTAGGGAAGAATTGAGGATAATATTTTATGAGCAAATGAGAACGGTGGATGAAATAATTGATTGTATGGAATAATAGGTTGTAAAAGCTGCTCACAAAGATATTGATGTCGCCTTCAATAAAAAAAATACAATAAAGTAAATCATAGGCCCCTCAAGTCAAAGTCTCATATACTAAATATAAATATAATTTTCAAGGTCCAAAAGAAAAATCTTATAAAAATGATGAAATTGATGTTTTGAAAATTAAAGTGAATGACACATCCATGTCCATATCACCATCTAATTCTTATGTCAATAAAGATGAGATGATATTAACCAAGAGTGTGATGATACTCAAGCTACTGTTGGTGTTGGTTGTGGATCCTGATCTTCCAGATTCAGAGATGTTATTGCTCAGCTATGTTTGTACCCCAATTTTACTGTACACTCGTCCCAGCTAGGGTTCCGAGGACTAGTGATCCCCTGGAAAAGGTTCGAGGGTGAAGCCTTTAAAGAAAGTTTTTTGGGATGTTTATTAGCCAACAGTTTGCAAACCCATGGTATTAGGTGACCCATAGTATTTTCCCATGGTAATTCCCCTATAAAAGGAAAGCATTGTAATACGGTTGTGTATTGCATTGTAGCATTGTAAAAAAAATATTTGTGATTGTGTGAGAAATACTATGAGAAAGTGAAGAGGAAGTGCAATGGGGTTCCTGCAAGTTGTATCCCTTCATTTTGATGGATGGTATAATAATAAAAGACTGGAAATTTCTATGTGGACGTAGCCCATCTTGGGTGAACCACCTTATACCCTTATCTCTCTTGTAATGTGTTTAATATTTTCATCTTGTTTAATTGTTTACTGCTTATTGCTTTGCGAACCTTTTTTTCTAAAAGTTGCAGAAAAAAACAATGATCAATGCAAAAACAAGAAATGGACCCCACAATGTGCAAGATACATCAAGTCGGAGAAATTAGATATTTTAGATTCAAACTATACCTTACCTATCCTCTTACCTATGATGAACCCAAAAATTACAACATAAAAAAAAAACTTTTTAGATATAATTTATATACTTAAATGTCGTAAAGTGTTTTTCTTAGTCATAAGATCATTTTTACCTTTTTGCATGGACAAATTTAATTGGAATTCTTAACTATATGACGCCATGGCTTGCCGTCCATCTGACATTGACTCCGACTAGGACAAAACCGAAATCATATCTCTCGACAAGGTGAAATGTGTATGGTTAAGGAAAATAAACATTTTATTTAATTTTATTAGGATTAAGTCATTTGGACTCTAGTCCTACACCATGCATTTATAGACATACACATTGATTAAATGATAAGATTATAATGAAGTGGCTTTTCTCTGAAATGTTACCCCACTTATATAAGGTGAAGTGATTACATAAGGGGTGTGCAAGCCTCACGAGATTTACATGTGATGTGTGGAGGAATAACTTAGGTTTTAAACCTTATGTCAAAGTTTAGCATGTGACAAGGGTGGATTACAGCTCGCGAGGGAGAAGGGGTTTTAAATGAATTTTTAATTTTAACTTAATTCGTGGCTTATGAGTCGATAGAGCAGTTAGGCATAGTTAATGAGGTAGGTTTGATTTGGGTATGGATCCGGTTGGAAGGTAGCTGTTTCATAGAAATGTAAACCTGAAGATCTTGAATTAATTCTCGATTTGCAACGATTGTATTTCTTGGATCTTAGTTAAATGTTTTACTTAGATTTGATATTTCTTTGATCTTAGTTATGTGTTATTTGGATCTATTATTTATGAAAGAAATACTAGCTTATAGATTCATGTTTATTTTAAACAAAAGAATAATCTATGTAGGAAGCCCCTCGGATCTAAAGTTTATATGTGTTGCAATTGTAATACTTGATATTTACCATATTTAAAGTTTGTGAAGAGAAGCTTCTTGTCTCTACTTATTATCTATAATGCCCCATATTTTGTGTTAGATTATTTACATTAAGCTAGCATTATTAGGATCTTTTAACTGAGAGAATAACAAGCATAGTAATCAAACACAAGAGATAATGAACACATTTTTTTTCCTTGGGGAAACCATAAATGGAGAAAACCCCACAACTTCCTCAGAGATAGAATCAACACCAAATAGAAAAGCCCAAAAACAGTAAGATGATATCCCGACAACAGTAACCTCTTTCTTCCTAGCCCTAGTGTCTTCTTCTTCCTCAGCTATGTGCTACAACTGAGTGTGTATTAAATAGAGAGGTCACCTCTCTATTTATACTAATTCCCAACATGACTAAAACCCTACTAGGGCCAACTTCACTAGGTGAGTCTAATAACCCTAGTGCCCCAGAACTGCCGGGACTTTAACCCTTGATCAATAGGAGGGTTACCCACAATGACTTGACATGACTTGATTACATTATAGATCCTCCCGATCGAAACATCGGGTCATGACATGACTCAATTACATTATAGAGACATCTCAGAATAAACATCAGGGTACAAGACATAAGATACATAGGTGAATACATTCCAAAGTTACAAATACATCAACACTCCCTCTTAACTAGGAAGGTATTCTTTCGACACAATTTTCAGCACTGGCCTTCTTCTCTGTATCGACTGGATCATCTCATCATCTTCATCTTCAAGTATTCTTTGTATTCAAGTATTCTTCGTCTTCGAGTCTTCAAGTCTTCTTCTAAGTCATCTTCTTCTTCAAGTCTTATTCATCACGGAATCTGGATGATCACGACTACTGGATCATCACTACTGGATCATCATCATAACTGGATCATCATCACATGCTATCTCAGAATGGTGCTATCTCGATTCTTCTCATCACAGGAAGTTCTATAGAGCCAACCCTTTTTCATGCTGGTTGTAGGCCTACCCTTCATGTAGGTCTTCATTAGCGCTTATATCTGACACTTAAGTCATAATGGCCCGCCCAGCTCTTACATCTAACCTCATCTTATCAGAAAGGCATGCCCATCACTCACATCTAACCTCATCTTGTCAAAAAGGCCCAGCACTCACATCTGACCATGTGTAAACACATCGCGCCAGAATGGCTCAGCACTTATATCTTACCTCATCCTGTCAGAAAGGCTCTGCACTTACATTTGACCATGTGTAAACACATCGTATCAAAAGGGCTCTTAGTCCTAGACCGAGGATTCCTAGTAATTGACCAGGTGCCTCCATTCTTCTGGAGAATGGTAGTTGCCCTTACATTTGACCTACTCGTTAGAATGGCTAGCACTCACATCTGACATGGGAGGAACCTAATCCTTTAACCATGATAGAATGGCTCAGCCCTTACATCTGATAAAGTGGGAACACGTCCCTCTATCACATCAGAATGGATCTGAGTCCTAGAATAATTTTTTCTGGTAACTAAATAGGAACCTCCATTCCAAGAATGGCAATAGCCCTTATATCTGATCATGTAGGAACCAATCCTACAGTCATATCAGAATGGCTCAGCACTCATATCTGACATGGAAGGAACCTAAATCCTCTCACCATGATAGAATGGCTCAGTGTCATAACCCCAAATTTTCACAAAAATTTAAAAATTTTAATGTAACATAAAATGTCCAAAGTCGCAGTTTAATAACTACTAGTGGCTAGCAGAAAAAATGAAACAGTTAACAATATGTAGTGATTAACTTCAAACACATAAAAACTAATACCATTTTAATTTTGATATGTTATGTAAATGACATGCATTCAATTGCTTCTAGCTGTACTGATGATCTGCTTTTGTCAAGTAGGTGATAAGCTATGTTCTAAACTAGGGCTTACTTAGCAATTGCTAACTCAGCTGGATTTCTGGTTCTTACAGGTTCAGAAGGTAAATTTTTGAACAAGTAAGAGTTTGTTTTTGTGTTATTTCAAGAAGTACTTCTTAGCATAATAAAAATGATAGAGCATAAATTGACTAATAGAGATCAAGGCTACAATGAGGTAAAGTACTTCCTTTACTGTTTTTGAATCTAAGACAGTTTTTTTTTTAAGTTAGTCATAAATACCAATGTCCTTAATATACTAGTGCCTTTTACCAGCATGAGTTCTACTTAAGTTTTCTTTCTGATATTATAAGCCAAGTTACTCACAAGTTTTACTGATGAGCATAGGGCTCATGATTTAATATAGTAATACTTTGACTGAAGCATGAATTTACTGCTATTGCTATGTCTAATGTTGAATGTGTTGCTTTATAAGCATGAGTATAAATTCTAATACCTTCAAAGAAAAAGTTTACAATTGATCACATAGGTCTACTTTTAATTCAGCTCTAGCAGTGAAGATTATCAACCCGTTTATTTATAAACAGTTATAATTGTCTACTTGCACTACAAGTCATCATGCTATAATTTCGATTTCCTAAGTTTTACCATGTCACAAGTATTGTAGTAAAATTTACATTACCATATCACTTAATAATATTACTAAGTGCTTTTACCTTCAACCCTAGATAGTCTTACTACCTTGTAATTACCAAGTGTAGTCTAAATATTGGTTTGGTTTCTTCAGAGTTTGGTTCTTTATGGAAACCAAATGAACACTAACTTCCAAGAAGTCTTCCAACCATTACACTGTCGACTTTATACATTTGTAAGAGTTATTCTAGTGTAGAAATACTACCTAACATTTACTTACATAAATTTGAAAATAAAGATAAAGACCTTACCAGCTTTGATTTTACATAATACTAATTCTAAACATAGCATTATTATTTTAATACAAGGTTTGTATGAAGAATCATTAGGAGTCCTATTGACTAAAGGTCAAAGGCATAACTCCAATCTTGATCTCCATATATATACTTTTACAAAAGATAGATCTTAATGTTATCAAATGCAAATGATAATAATATACTCATACGCTTTCACAATTGAATGATTGTAGTGTTATCGAAAAGCAATGATAAGAAATGATTTATTATAAAACCATACTATTAGTTGTATTGAATATATGATTTCATCGAAAGGTTGATTGCAATGTTATCCTATATGACAATGATACGATACCAAAAACATTATCATTAGTTATAAGTATAAATGATTGGTAATAATATGTGCTCACCCAACATTGTAGGATAACTATATGGATCGACCCACTACTGACTAAAAATTTCAATGGGCACGTGGATAAGTCTCCACCATGCATTGGTCGATTTAAAAGCTCACAAAGAAACCCTATCTTCTTCATTCTCCTTCGAGGGTTTGTCTCTGCGTTGTTTGGTTTTTTTGCGGCCATGAGAGGCTCGTTGGTTCATGTTTGACAGCTCCGTTTGGGGTATAATGTAGTGTTGCAACATTTGTGCAAGAGTTAAGGGATTCACAGTTTGTTTCTTCGTTTCTTTCTGAATGTACTGCAATGCCGTGAGAGTGGGTTTTACTCTGTTAGTAGTTTTGAGTTCTGGACATGGCGTTACCTTGCATTTGCTCGTGACTTGCTCCATCATTGGTGAGAGTCTGGAATATGAATCCTCGCTTCCTCTGTCACAGGTTAGCATGAGGGTTTCTTTCTTCACGGTGTAGTTTCTCGAATAGGTTCAGTCACCTCCTAGGCTCCAGACTTCTTACTTACAGGTAATAGATTTACCTTGCTATCATTATTAATTTCTAATTACAGTTTTTGTATAATGAAAACAACATTTAACCTAAGCATTCGGTCTTGTTCTTGCAAGTTACATTTCGGCTTCGAGCTTGAAAGAAACCTCTCCACCTTTGGTTGACTTCATGGCCAAAATGGGTAAGCCTCGGTTTAACGTGGCATCTCCCAGCTTGCAATGGTTAATGGGAAGGAGTTACAGTTTGAAGGGAAGCATGGCTTTGGTTCCTCTAATGTTTAGATACTTAGTTTTTTTTATTATTACTTAGTTTTGTTTGTTAAAAACACTTGTGTTTTGTTGGGTAGCTCCGGCTCTTTAGCCGTGACTTGTATGTAATTTCTTTGTTTTGTAAAAGTGATTACAGCCTTACAACTTGATAATATCATACTCTAGTTTTAAGATAAAAAGGGGTTTTCTCATGGGTTTTTAACTGACTCCTGTTTCAATTCTCCAGTTTGTTCAAATCAATATTTTAATAATAATACTGTAAAATAGGTTTTTCTTCTTCAACTATCAGTGAAGTAAATTTACTAATAATGATATCTTTTATAAGTAAGTAGTGTTAATATGAAGATTGTAGATCAGTCATGATGTAAAATTTATAATTTTATACTTATCAGTCAAGAATATAATAGCTAGGGTTTAATAGAAAAGAAACCCTTGTGTAAATGTATTCTTAAATTAATTACTACTTGGGCATTGTTTCTTGTATGCTTCAGTTTTCTTATTATAGGTGTGTGGTTGTTTATTAACCTGTTAATTATGCGTTTATTTTACTATTTATAAAAGAGGTTTATTTTAAGAAAAGACTGTAAACACTCCAAGGCATGAGTTGTAGTCCTTTTGTTAAGTTTATTTACACAACTATCAATGTAAAATCGATCAAACTTAAATAAATTAATTTATAAATGGATAAATTAATTATTAGGGTTTCGAACCTCAGGTTTTTCTTGCATAGGGTTTGTTAAAGAATAATTAGCTCCTATATACGTAATTCTTAGTTATATTTTATTTAATGTTTATATTTATATGTATTTTTATTTAATATTGTGTAACTTAGAATTTTTCCAAGTTCTGTAAAGAATAGAAGGTTAACTCTGTAACTCTATTTATTTTTCATAAATAAAGGGTTTATAAACATAACCCTAATCTGGTTTTTACTAAGCAATAGTTTAAGATTTAGTAAACAGTTTAAAATATATACTGTGTGGTTAATAACTTGTTTATATACTTAGCTTTATGAAATTTTATTTGTATCAATATACTATTACTATAACTCTAGTGTAGTTTATTATTTCTTTTCATGCATTTTTATTTAGTTATACTAAGTTAAACAGTAAATAAGAATAAACTATAACATTGATTTTCATTGTACTATAAACATTGAAATAAATTCTATTTTCATTTACATACAGATGCAGAACTCACATTTACTATTCTCATTTCATTACAAAGATTATATCATTTACCTTAAACAAACTAACTGTGCTAGAGTACGGCTTGTAACCAGGTGTGGAAAAACACAGCTTAGAATTTAAATCCTTTCTATTTCATTATTTTCCTAAATCATTTTCATTTCTATTGACATTTTAATAAGAATACTAACTCAACAATTTACAAACTCAGAACTAATTGCATTCATGTAACATCTAAACTAAGATTTATTTAACCAAGATAGTAAAACAAAATAACATAGAACCTGTTGAGGACAAGACGACAACATCTTTAGGAATCCATTCCTCCCTACCAATCTCCTAGAGAGCGCTCAAACAACTCTTCGTTAGGACCCCTGAGCATGTTCCTAGTCTTCTTGGCTGAGAACTAGTGGAGAATGCAAAGAGTAGAACCCTCTATCAACTGACTAGTTCAATACCTCAGTAAAATACTCTGCTCTTAGCAGTATGATCTTCAGCTTAAAAGCTGCAACTAGATCAATCAGCAGTTATCCCCTCAAACACTTTCCAATTCCCCTTCCATTGAATTTCTCTGAAGTAAATTCATTCACCATGAATGATCACTTCTCTAGAATGAGCAGCCTCGACTCTCTTCAATGAGAATTTTTTATAAAGATGCCTAGGTCTTTTGAGTCAATTTTTCATTAAGTGAGCCACCTGATATGATTCCACTTTCTTGGGGAATCATGACCACAAATGTAGGGAGGTTTCCACCTGCAATAGTTGGAAGTGGTTTGAGGATGCTGCCACATGTCAGTTTGCTCTCCACCCAGTCTCCTCCACCAATTTGACTAGTGAACACTCTTTTAACAGCTCTCCTAAGTTGTTGTCTCCTCATTTATTTATTTATAAATAAAATATTCAGAATTACATTAAATATCCTTGACCCCACTGGGTCATCAATTACAAATTAGCATAAAATTTAACATATTGTTCCTCAAATAATATAAAAATGTTTTTTTCAAAATTGGGGCATGTGACACTGAGCCCTTACATCTGACCATGGAAGGAACTTAATCCTCTCCCATGTTAGAATGGCTCATAGACTCATCATTTTCCTTTGGAGGGAACCTCGATCTGGAGAACACCAAGCTCCTCCCTGAAGCACTCAAACTTCACCCTAGCCAATGGATTCGTCAACACATCAGCTATTTGATCGTCCATCACAACATACTGGAGCTTCACTGCTCCCCTCTGCACCATATCCCTGATATAGTGATACTTGATCTCGACATGCTTTGACTTGTCATGGAACACTGGGTTCTCTGACAACTTCACACAACTCTGGTTCTCACAATATATACAAGTAGCATCCAACTGGAGATCAAATAAATTAGATAGTAGCTTCCTTAGCCATACTGCCTCACAACTAGTTGAACAAGCTGCGACATACTCTGCTTCAGCTGTACTCAGTGCCACATAGGATTGCTTCCTGCTAAACTAAGAGATCACACCTGATCCCATACTAAAGAAACACCCTGAAGTGCTCTTCTTATCGATGGCACTGCCTGCCCAATCTGAATCAACATAACCCTCTAGGTTAATCTTCTGATTTGACTCATACTTGAGCCCATAATAAATTGTACCCCTCAGGTACCTCAGAATATGCTTTGCAGCAATCAAGTGAACATTTCTTGGATCTGTCAAGAACTGGATCAAGGTGTTCACAACAAATCAAATGTTTAGTCTCGTGTTCATCAAGTACATCAAGGACCCAATCATCTGATGATACATCATAGAATCAACCAACTCTGATGAAGCATCGCTCAATAGCTTAAGGTTTGATTCCATAGGTGTGGCCATGGCCTTGCAGCCCATCATCCCAAACCTCTTCAGGATCTATATTGCATACTTCCCTCGTCCAAGGGAGATTCCATCTGTATTCTACCACACCTCCATGCCTAAAAAATCATGCATCATACCCAAGTCCTTCATTTTGAATTCAGCAGCAAGCTTTCTCTTCGTATCAGCAATCAACCCATCCATACCTATTACAAACAGATCATCTACATATAGTAGAAGCATCACTGGGTTTCCATCTTCAACCTTGTAGTAAAGGTTGGAATTTGCTTTACTCTTGGTAAAGCCCAAACTGGATAGAAAGCTATCAATTCTGTCGTACCATGTCCTGGGTGCCTGTTTCAAGCTGTACATGGCTTTCCTCAATCTGCACACATGAGACTCCCTATCATGTGTCTCAAAACTGAGTGGTTGTTCTACATACACTTCCTCTTCCACTACACCATTCAAGAAAGCAGTCTTGACATCCATTTGGTGTATCTTCCATTTCATTACTGCAGCCAAGGAAAGTACTGATCTGATGGAAGTGTATCTGGCTACAGGTGCAAAGGTTTCTTCATAATCTATTCTTTCTTTCTGGGAGAAACCATGAGCCACAAATCTTGCCTTATATTTTTCAATGCTACCGTCTGCAGCATGCTTGATCTTGTAGATCCATTTGGAAGTTACAACTGACTTCCCTTCTGGTCTTGGGACAACATCCCAAATATCATTCTTCATGATTGATTGATACTCTTCGATCATATCATTCTTCCAATCTTTATGTTCTGTCACTTCTTCATAATTGGAAGGTTCTTTATCGATGAAATCACATAGTAATGCTACATACCCGAAGCAGGATCTAGTCCTCTTTCTTTCTCTGTGATTCTCTTCTGGAGCCCCATATCTCTCCACACCTTGGATAATTTCATGTACCCAAGAAATTTTCCTCTTATGAGGATTCTTCTCCAGAGGTGGATCTACAGGTCTTTGTGGTTCTTCAAATTCTCGATCTTCTCCTTAAGTTTCTTCGTTCATGGTTGTATCATGAATTCTGGGTGCTTTTGCTTCTTCAGGTTCCTCAGCAGGTTTCTTTCTGGATTTATTGTAAGCTGTGTCTTCATCAAATGTCACATCCCTGCTGATTTCAATCTTCTTGTATCCTAGGAAATAGATTCTGTAAGCCTTCTAGCGTTCAGAGTATCCCACAAATATACCCTTCTTTCTTGAAGGATCTAATTTTTTCCTCTTCTCTTTTGGAATGTGTATGTACACAAGACAGCTGAATATTCTGAGATGGCTGACTTCTGGTTTCTTGCCAGAGAAGACTTCTTCAGGAGTCTTGTTCTTGAGTACTCTATGTGGAGTACGGTTCTGTACATACACTGCTGTTCTGGCAGCTTCTACCCAAAGATGCATAGGAAGATCTTGATCATGAAGCATAGCTCTTGCGGCTTCCATGATAGTTCTATTCTTCTATTATGCAATCCCATTCTGTTGTGGATTATAAGGAGTGGACAACTCCCTCTTAATCCCTAAGCCTTTGCATAACTCTTTGAATTCATTTAATGTGAATTATCCACCATTATCTAATCGAAAGGTCTTAATCTTCTTTTCAGTGTGATTCTCAATCAAGGCTTTGAATTCCTTGAATTTGCTGAATAATTCATCTTTGTTCTTCATGAAGTAGATCCATGTCTTCCTAGAAAAATCATCAATGAAAGAAACATAGTATACATACCCGATTAGTGAACTTGATGAAATTGGACCACATACATCGGAGTGGATGATTTCCAAGATTCCTTTTTCTTTTCTCTCGCTACTTGGAAATGTCTTCTTTGTTTTCTTTCCTTTCGCGCATCCTTTGCAGACCCCATCATGTTTTGCTTGTATTTCTGGAAGACATTCAACAGCTTTTCTTGCAAGAGCTAGTGCTCTGTAATGCACATGTGCAAGCCTTCTATGCCAAAGTTCATTTGGCTCTACCGTGTCATGGATCAAGGCTTGTTCTGGATGGCCCTTCAATTTGTACAAACCTCCTTCTTGTTCCCCAATCACTATTGAATCATCAATAGTCTTTCATTTTGGCCACATGATGACTTGATCATCTATGAATGTAACCCTCATTCCTTTTGCATCTAATGCAGATATGGAGAGAATTTTCTTCTTGAGTCTTGGTACAAACAATACTTCCTTCATTGTCATAGACTTTCCATAGTCTAGCTTATAGGAGGATTCCCCACTACCTTTTATTGGATACTGGTAGTCATCTCCTAGTTTCACCTTGTGAGGTGATTCATGTTCTGAAAGTTTCACAAAGGATTCCTTGAATCCAGTCATGTGCTTGGAAGTACCATCGTCTATAAGCCAATCATTGCTTCCATGAGTAATGTTTCCCTTGAGAGCCGAAATCAAAACATATTCTTCCTTCCTTGAAGAATCTTCACTTTCATATCTGGTTCTCTTTGATGAAGGTTCATCATCCTCTACAGCATGAGCATGATGTATTCTCTTGTTTCCCTTCTTCTTGTGAGAGCTACTTTTGTTCTTAGGACAATCTCTAGCAAAGTGTCTTCTCTCATCACATGTATAGCAAATAAACTTAGACTTATCTCTAGGCTTTCTGAAGTTATTCCTTTGATTAGAATACTTACTTTTGTGATGGCTGGATCTGGGTTTCTTGGATTGTACTATGAGAGCTTGATATTAGCTTCCCATCTTCTGTTCTCGAGCTGATATCTGAGCTTCTTCTTGAGAACATTCTTCCCACAGTTTACTGAACTTGACTAACTTCTTCCTGGCACAGATCCCTTGAATGAAGGAGTCCCATGTCTTAGGGAGACCATTCAAGGTGGTCATCACAATCTCTTCATTCTCCACTTCTTCATCTACTGCTTCCAATTGGTCCTTGATCTGAGAAACCCTTGTGAAGTAAGACTAGATGGTTTCTGCATTCTGGATCTTCACATTCTTCAGTTGGTTCCTTAAGGTCATATTCTGATTTATGTTCTTTCCTTCAAACAATTTGGTTAGGGCATCAAACATAGCTTTAGGTGTCTTGAGGGAGAACACATGTGGTATAAGGTGATCCTTGATAGAATCAACAATGATCCTCTTTTCCATAACCAACTTCTTCTTATGTAAGGCCTTAGCCTCATCTCCCTCTGGAACTGGAACCTCCTCATTGATGTAGGAGTCCAACTCATTCTCTTCCAGAACCAGGGAGATCCTATACTTCTAGGCTCGAAAGTTATCAGCTCCCTCAAGCTTTTCATCGAGCTTGGTATGATGAGACATATTAACTAAGAACCTGAAATAGAAATACAAAATATTTAAAGCTTACTAGGTCAAGATGTCAGATCTGGATTTGGAGCTGAAATCCTGCAGTGCTAGTTTAGGAGCAGATTAGGGTTTTTATTTTCCGGAGTTCTGTCCAACCAAATGATTTGAAATTGATCCCTAACTTTGATTTTGGGGAGGAGATCAATCCAGGCCTGGGCTCACTGAAAAATTCCTCTTCTGTGAAAAGCCCTAATTTCCAGCAGTAGTGTCGGGTCCAAAACTGAAAAACCTCAGAATTTGATTCTTCTTCAATAGAAAGATGCGCCCTAAGGAGGATATTTAATCCAATCTTCTTTTGCTGAAAATCTGTGGAGGAAGATCCACAAAGTAGGAATCCCTAGTTCTCGCAGCTGCATAGTGTCTTCTTCTTAGGTTAGCTCTGATACCATGTTAGATTTTTAACATTAAGATAGCATTATTAGGATATTCTAACTGAGAGAATAACAAGAACAACAATCAAACACAAGAGACAATGAACACTATGTTTTTCCTCAGGAAAACCATAAATCGAGAAAACCCTGCAACTTCCTCAGAGATAAAATCAGCACCAAATAGAAAATCCCAAAATAGTAAGATGATCTCCCGATAGCAGTAACCTCTTTCTTCCTAGCCCCGGTGTCT
This sequence comes from Pseudotsuga menziesii, assembly GCA_001517045.1. Taxonomy (NCBI): domain Eukaryota; kingdom Viridiplantae; phylum Streptophyta; class Pinopsida; order Pinales; family Pinaceae; genus Pseudotsuga; species Pseudotsuga menziesii. The sequence continues at coordinate 37,796 of LPNX010051399.1, forward strand.
TCTTCTTCCTCAGCTATGTGCTACAACTGAGTGTGTATTAAATAGAGAGGTCACCTCTCTATTTATACTGATTCCTAACATGACTAAAACCCTACTAGGGACGACTTCACTAGGTGAGTCTAATAACCCTAGTGCCCCAGAACTGCAGGGACTTTAACCCTTGATCAATAGGAGGGTTAACCAAAATGACTTGACATGACTTGTTTACATTATATATCCTCCCGATCGGAACATCAAGGCATGACATGACTCAATTACATTATAGACACATCCTGGAATAAACATCGGGGTACAAGACATAATATACATAGGTGAATACATTCCGAAGTTACAAATACATCAACATTTTGATTAGGCGTGTTTATCAGTTAGACCTATTACAGTGTATTTTCTTATTATTTGTTGGACTCAGCTAGGATGAGTAAACTATATTTCGGCATGTTAGACCCGATTATATGTTGCTACTATGTTTATGATGTTACTCTGATTATGAAGATGCTATGATTATGAGGTTATGATGTTATCATTTTCATGATGTCACTATGCTTATGCAAATGCTCTAATTATGATGTTATAATGTTATTATTTTCATGATGTTAGTATGCTTATGCAGATGCTATGATTATGATATTATGATGTTATCATTTTCATGACATTACTATGATTATGCGAATCCTGTTATTATGATGTTATGATATTTCATTCTCATGATGTTACTATGCTTATGCGGTTACTATGTTGTAGTTACCATGAGATTCCTTTATTTCATAATGATAATGTATGTTTAAACGTGATATGTATGATGTGGTACATGGATAACCACCCATGATGTTATTGATTTAATGCTTTTATGTGATGAAAGGAAATGATGTTGATAATAAGGACCAGTTGTTGATTGAATGTAGACATTGTTATGAGTGTATGTTTGCAAAGTACTAACCCGCAGGGAACAGGGGCTATGTAATAGTCAAATAAGTGATATGAAGGGTGATGTAGTACATATTTTGTAGAGAGCATTAATTACCAAAGTGATGATACAATGACACATTCCAATAATCTTGATAGCAGCACCGTATGGTTTTGAAAGTGTATAGACCCAGTATGTTGAGGGGGGTGGATGAATTTCCCACCCTATGTCACTATGATACCCAGGGTCATGGGAGGGTTGTGCTGAGACATGCTCCTCAAGTTGTTGTAATGACAACAGAAAGATGCCTTCTAGGAGAGGATAGGTCCGCTAGTTATCCTATGCTACCGCTCTTAGGTTCTATGTGGTCAGGTCAGTATAGATCACATCCACTTTTGTACCAGCAAAAGAAGGAAAGGGAGGATTTGGACATAGGTAGGATGGAAGAATATGCTAGTTAGTACTATTGAGGGTTGGGTATTCATTGATCTTGATTTAGTGGTAGTAGGTACCCTTTCACATGATTGATTGATTAAACTAATATAAACAAAAGATAAGTATACGAAGCTTACACGAATCTTAAAGGTTTAACTGTTAAAATAGATGGGGATGCTAAATAATTATGTTATATTTATGTGTGTTCTACTTGCATGAATGAATATTATTATTAATTAGCAGGTATGCCTAGGAGAGATGATATTTTTTTATAGCACATTTATGACCTTTGCATACACTGGCCACGTACGCTAGTATCCATATACAAAGACATAAAATGTCGAATAATCATATAAGTGGTAACAGAAAATAAGGATAGTTATGCATTAATCAAATTCAGATAATGGATGTTCAGTAGTTAAGGGATGTATAAGAATACATCAATGAATCTATTTGTTAATTGTATGTAGACATCATAATAAGCAATTAAGAGAAGTATTGTCAATATGAAGTATCGTTGATTAACATTAACTTTCGAAAGTTGTATGGTTTAAATATTAATCGTGATTAATTAAACCAATAAATGTACCTTGATTATTAAGAAAAATGTACTATATTAGTGCTAGGGTACTTAGCAATTAAACAAATAAATGTCGATATTATTATTTACTATGAAGTAATAATAATAATAATAATAATTATTATTATTATTATTATTATTATTATTATTATTATTATTATTATTATTATTATGATAAGTAGTAATTGATATTATTATTATTATGTTACCATTAAACTAAAATAATTGTCCATTACAAAATCTATAAACGAATCTGTCAAAATGTCCAATTACTAGGTTCATATTATAAAAATGTTTCACCAAAAACCTTGTAAAATTATTATTAGCTTATTGAATGTACAATGTAAGTAAAGATAGAATTCATTAAAATAAATATAAAAGTACTACCATGTGAGACAAAGAATCCAAGGCTAGATTTTATAAATTAATCAAAATGTCGCTTCAATTTACGAAGAGTGAACCTGATAACCATTTAATTATTATTCTATTCAACATATTAAACAAAGGATAAGGCTAATAATGGATCCACTATCTCAAGAAGGTCCTAAATTGGACAGTAAGAAAATACTTAAATGATGTACATTCCATCCTTTAAATAAAACTGAACTAGAGGCAATACCATTTAACTGCATAAGAAAAAAGTACATAATAAATAATATTTTCATATGAATTAGATGGTAAAAAAGGTCATTGAAATGAATGCTTGGGGGGAAAGGTGGTGAAAGAAGGGGGAAGGAAAAGGAAGGTGGAAGAAGGTATACAGAGAGGAATTTGAGGGGTTTTGGAGGATGGTTCTTTTGGGAAGTTTACAGGAGGAAGGTAGGGGGAGTGTTGTAACAAAAGAGAAAAATAAATCGTGAGGAGGGGGTTAAATCAAGGATTGAAAATTGTCAAAAAGGAAAGGAAGACGCTCTCTAGATTATTGGTATGTGGGCTCGGGGGCTAGGAAATCATTTCCCTAGGGAAAGTTCGATAAGAGCTGATCGACAGGGTAGCTCATCCAGTTTTGGTAACAAAGGCTTCGACAGGGAAGGTTGTGAGAGCAAGGAGACTATTTCAACTTACATTATTCTAGGTATTCTTTTTTTGTTATATTTTTTTTTAATAATTAAATGTTTTCTAATAGTGTAGAAGTAAATATGCTAGGGAAATAGAAGAAGTAGATCTACTATAAGTAGATAAATGACACAATTATTCAACTGTTAGTATTTTCATATGTACAAATTTTAAAAAAAAAATTGAAGACTGATTATTGTTAAATTCCTAGAAAATAATATGCTACAACATAGGTAAACAAACATAAACACGAACATAGAAATTGATAGAAACAACAAGAGAAAAATTATCTTTGTCTTGAAATTTAGTAGAAACAACTCAGAATAAGTTCATTCATTACAAATAAGAGCTTAGGAAATTATGACCTAGTTCTCCGTTGGAAGGAAGAAACACTACATCATCTGTGTAAGAAAACATTCTTGAAGAATAACGATTTAGATTGATAGCTATTTAACTTACTATTTTTCTGTAGGGGATTTGTATAGTTTACAAATTGAATTTTTTTTTTCTTTAAAGGAAAAGTGAGTGTGATTACTAAATTTGTGTACATAAGAATTTAAATAGTAACAAAAGTTATAAATCAAGATTAATGAACAAGTAAGAAAAGAAACTAATTAATGCCTTGCATGTTTCTAGTTTATGAATGCAATCTGAATTATAATCTATTTTCAAAATTTAAGTAACAAGACTAAGAATTAGATGATTTAGTAAGGAACCTATCACCACTGATGGGAAAACAAAACTGAATATTTTGTTCCTCCAAACCGATTCCTAGAGAACCTGAACTTACTTTCTCTACAACCCCCAAGTCTATTTGCTGAACTATAAGGGAAAATTTTGATCAAAGCACAATCTCTTTGAATCAATAGATAATTTCCCCTCCATTGTCAGCCTCCTTCTTATTCGATGGATATACTACTTTATAGTATTTTTCCTAGGACTTGGTCACTTATGAGCCACCTGCTCTTTAATTCTCCACAAGGACTGTCGACCTGATTTTGGGGAAGATGTATCCTGCTTCACTTAATCTTTTGCTCAACAGATTTCACCATTTTTCATTTCTCCTTATGGTTCAACAAACACTCTTTCAATGTATACTTTAGTTCCCAATCCTCTAAGTTATTTAATTAGTTTTAATTAAAATTCCATTACATTTATTTTTACTTTATCTGTCAAAATACATAAAAATAAATATTCAAAGGTTTTAAAAAATTAATACTTATTTGCTTTATTACATACACCTCCCCTTTAAACTTAACACCATCCTCGGTGTTATTATTTCTTCATCCTTTTGTTCTTCCATTATTTTATCCTAAAATAGAACTCGATATGTTTATCGCATAGTACTTTCCAATTGTTGGAGTCATTAACCAACCCACACACCTATTTGGTCAATTTTGGCCTAATTAACCACTATCCTAAGTTTATTGACTCAAATGGCATCAAAATCAACACACCATGACATCAGCATGAGCGCACCCACGCCCTCCTTCAATCAGGGAGGCCAACTGAGCCTTATCCTTCAATCAAGGAGGCCAACTAAGCCTTCTCCTTCAATCAGGGGGGCTAAGTATAATTCCTCCTTCAATCAGGGAGCAATTATGGGGTGATAGGAGTGTCATAAGTGTACCAAATAGTTAATTGAATGTTTTTTCACTTAAAAATTAGTTAAGTTGAGTTGTAAAGGCTCCTCCCTCATGTCATTGTCTATTTTGGGCTGATTTGGGTGAACTGGAGTGAGTTAATGTGCCTCCAACAACTTCTGATGACCAGTATCAGTTCACTTCACTTCATCGGAGCTGACTGGAGTTAGTGATGCACTACCACCTACTGATTTACATGTAGTGACATGTACTTGAGTTACATTCAATTAGAATCAATTATTTATTACACTATGATCCATTTAGGACTCAGTTAGAGTCAATCATGGCTAGATTAGTGTTTAACTGGTGTGTTCAGCGTGGGTAATAGACAGTTAAGCTACACCCATCCATGCAATTCAAATGAACTATAGTGAATTCGAATTGTCTTGGTATCATGCAAGTTTTCATGACATTGTATTATTGGTTTTCATTCCATTATTGATAATAGCAAACTGCAACCTCCTACTGCAGTACTATTATGTCATTTCATGCCTAAATTGTCTTGAATCTCTTGTAAGAATGTGCTTTGTCTCAATATTGTTGTGAAATAATTTAATATGGTATCATAGAAATGGAGGGACGAATCTCTTCTTCAAAAACAAGATTTTTGATGGATCTAGCATGCAAATTGAGCAAAAAGCTCAAAAATTTGAGCACTGCACCAGAAGCTGAAGGTTTACCACATAAGTCCTAAGCAAAGGAATTGTTGATCATTATTGCTTGATCAATTAAGCTGGGTGCGATGGAAAACCTGAAATGTGCAGCCTATTCGACCTTACGGTGCCCTTTTTGCATTGATTGCAGGTTTTTATAGGTCCTTCACTGCATTCGCTACCTCAACTTCATGGTGTTGATGTATATGTAACTTCAAAATGTATTCATCTATGTATCTTATGTATTGTAACCCGATGTTTATTTTGGGATGTTTCTATTATGTATTTGAGTCATGTTGTCATGCCCCGATGTTCCGATCGGGAGGATCAATAATGTCAACAAGTCATGTCAAGTCATTGTTAAAGTCCCCACAGTTTCGGGGCACTAGGGTTATTATACACTCATACAGATGTAGGCTCTAGTAAGTAAATGTTAAGTTGGGCCAACATGATTGAGTGCACTTCAAGTGAACGAAAGAATATAAATAGAGAGTGAGAGCCTCTCTATTTATCACTTGTACATCACATTATTCACTCACTCAAGTGTGGCGCATTAGTGAGGAAGGAAATACACTGGGACTAGACAGAAGAAGAAGACTACTGCTTTGGGGATTTTACTGTTTTGGTGCTGATTCTATCTCTGAGGAAGTTGCAAGGTTTTCTCCTTTATGGTTTCCTCGAGATAAACTCTTTGTGTCTCTTGTCTCTTGTGATGTGCTTGTGTTTGATTGATGTACTTGTTATTCTCTCAGTAAAGATCCTAACATAATGCTAGCTTAATGTTGAAAAACTAACTGGTATCAGAGCTAACCTGAGAAGAAGAAATTGTGCAGCTGCGGGAACTAGGGCTTTCTAGTTTGTGGACCTTCCTCCACATATTTTCAGCAAAAGTAAGGTGGAACAACTCTCCTCCTTAGGGTGCATCTTTCTATCGAAACAGAATCCAATTCTGAGGTTTTTCAGTTTTGGACCTGTCACTGGGGTTTGAAATTAGGGCTTTTTACAGAAGAGGAAATTTTCAGTGAACCCAAGCCTGGATTGATCTCCTCCCCAAAATAGAAGTTAGGGACAAATTTCAAGGCATTTGGGTGGACAAAACTCAAAAAAGAAAAACCCTAGTTTGCTCCTGAACAAGCTCTGCAGGATTTCAGCTCAATTTTCAGATCCGACATCTTGAACCTGGTAAGATCTAAAATATTTTGTATTTCCATTTGAGGTTCTCATTTAAGATGTCTCATCATACCAAGCTTGATGAAAAGCTTGAGGGAGCTGATAACTTCCGAGCTTGGAAGTATAGGATCTCCCTGGTCCTGGAAGAGAATGAATTAGACTCCTACATTCATGAGGAGGTTCCAGTTCCAGAGGGAGATGAGGCAAAGGCCTTACATAAGAATAAAATGGTTATGGAAAAGAGGATCATTGCTGATTCTATTAACTATCACCTTATCCCACAAGTGTCCTCTCTCAAGACACCTAAAGCTACGTTTGATGCCCTAACTAAATTGTTTGAAGGAAAGAACATGAATTGGAAGATGACCCTGCGGAACCAACTGAAGAATGTGAAGATTCAGAATGCATAAACTATTTAGTCATACTTCACAAGGGTTTCTCAGATCAAGGAACAACTAGAATCTATTGATGAAGAAGTGGAAAATGCAGAGATTGTGATGACTACTTTGAATGGCCTTCCTAGGTCATGGGATGCTTTCATCCAAGGAATCTGTGCTAGGAAAAAG
>LPNX010051399.1:54077-175895 GCA_001517045.1 Pseudotsuga menziesii
CATGATTCAAGCCAAATATGCATTGACTTTCATAGATGAATTTTCCAGGTATTGCTGGGTTTACTTCCTAAAACACAAGTCTGAATTTTTTGGCCTCTTCAAAGTCTTTAAGGCTTTGGTTGAAAACCAGTCTAGGAGGAAACTCAAGGTTCTCAGATCTGACAATGGTGGTGAGTATGTCAAGTCTGAGTTTATTAATTATTGTGCAGATGCAGGTATTCAGATGCAGCATTCTATCCCTTACACACCACAGCAGAATGGTGTTGCTGAGAGGAAGAACAGATCACTGAAGGAGATGGAAACATGCATGATGGAGGCCAAAAATTTGCCACCAAAGTACTGGGCCAAATCTATCAACTATGCAGCCTATATCTAGAATAGGGTGCCTCATAAATAGCTTTATGGTATGACTCCTTTCGAAGCATGGAGTGGGCACAAGCCAGATGTGGCCCATTTCAGGATTTTTGGCTCAAGGGCTTGGGCTAGAATTCCAACAGAAAAGAGAAAGGCTTTGCAGCCCCAAAGCCAAGAGTGTCTATTTTTTGGGTACTCTAAAGATTCAAAAGGGTACAAGCTGATAAATTTGAGCACAAACAAAGCCTTCATTGAAAGGTGTGTTCAGTTTCAAGAAGAACCCCTTGTAGCAGTGGAAGTTGGAGAAACCTCTTCACCACCTGAACCTCTGAAAGTAAGTGAAGAGTTTGTTGAACATGATGATTCTGATATGTCTGATAGTGATGATTTTATTGCAGACCCTAACATCCCTACAAGGCCAAAATGGGTAGCCAAGACACTACATGTAGCAGGAGAGCTAGCTGGGGATCCCAATGACCCAAGGAGGACTAGATCTCAATTTGAGAGTGGTTTGTGCATGAAGGATCCTATGTTTGCTGAGAAATGCTATTTGATGGTGGAATCAGATCTTCAAACATATGAAGAAGCAGCAGGAGATCCAAGATGGCAAGCATCCATGAAGGAAGAGTTCAACTCACTCCAGAAGATCAACACATGCGAGCTAGTGGATCTTTCCCCAGGGAGGAAGTTAGTTCAGTGTAAGTGGGTCTAGAAGACCAAATTTGCTGCTAATGGTTCACCTCTAAAGTACAAGGCCAGATTGGTAGCCAAGGGATACTCATAGGTTCATGGCATAGATTACAATGAGACCTTTGCACCAGTGGCAAAGATGGACTCCATCAGGCTAGCCTTAGCCATTGCAGCCTCAAAGCAATGGGAGGTACATCACATGGATGTAAAATGTGCCTTCCTGAATGGAGATATCACTGAAGAGATATATATGCAGCAGCCTCAAGGATTTGCTACTAACCCTTATCTTGTGTGCAGGTTGAGAAAGTCATTGTATGGGCTAAAGCAAGCCCCCAGGGCTTGGTATGCCAAGATTGATAGCTTCTTGCTATCACTGAATTTTGTTCGGTGCAAATCAGATCCAAATGTCTATTTGAAGTTAATTAATGGTTCATTAATGATCATTGTGTTATATGTTGATGACCTCCTAATTATAGGAAGCTCAAAGGATGAGATTGCTTCATTGAAGGGTGCAATGAACCAAGCCTTCTCCATGACAGATTTGGGGCTCTTAAGCCAATTTTTGGGGCTTGAGATTGCTCAAACCAAAGCTGGGATCAAGGTGCACCAATCCAATTATGCCTTGGATTTGCTGAAGAAATTCAGAATGAAGGACTACAAACCAAGCAAGACTCCTTTCCTTTCAGGAGTGAAGCTGGAAGAAGCTGATTCTTCAACTATGGTAAACAATACACTGTATAGGCAATTGATTGGATGTTTATTGTATCTTACACATACTAGACCTGATCTTTATTATGCAGTAAGTGTGGCTTCTAGATACATGGATCAGCCTCATGAGATCCATTGGAAAGCATCCAAAAGGATCCTTAACTTTGTTCAGGGAACAAGGACACATGGGATCTTCTATAAAGCAAAATCTAATCTTGATTTGATTGGATTTACTGACAGTGATTGGGCAGGTGATAGCACAGATAGAAAGTCCACATCAGGATATTTGTTCATGCTTGTAGAAGGGCCAATCAGCTGATCAAGCAAGAAACAGAGTGCCATTGCACTCTCATCTACAGAAGCAGAGTACAGAGGAGTTGTTAATGCAGCAACTCAATGTTTATGGTTGCAGGGTTTACTTGGAGAGTGTGGTTTCGAATCAGATTACTCAACTACCATCTACTGTGATAACCAGAGCACCATTCAAATCTGCAAAGATCTAGTTCAGAAGCAGAGAACCAAACACATTGAGATCCATATGCACTACATCAGAGAGCTTGTGCATGATGGCACCATTCACCTACTCTTCTGTTCATCTTCAGAACAAGTAGCTGATATCTTCACCAAATCATTTTGTGAGAAGACCTTCAGCAATCTCAAATCACTGCTAGGGATTGCTGATCATGCTATGAAGCATGAGTGAAGAAAATATTTCCAAATTTTGTTTTACAGTCCATGTTTAAGGGAGGATTTTCCCATGTGGTTTTTGCCTCTTTCCTTGTTTAAATGGACATGCAGTATGTAAAGGGTGACTAAGCCTTGTTGCTAGGCCCTATAATTTTTTGATATATTACTCATAAGTCAGGCTTAAGGGGGGGTGTTATAATAATCAATCCATAGTTACCTACCTCAAACATTAAATTAATCATTTTTGTCTTATTTGCCTAGTTTCATGTGTCCCACCTTATGCACGTTGTCATTTGCCTATCCATAGTGGTAAAACTTGCCTATTTTGACTCATGTAGCACATGGGAAACCTCAAGGAATCAATTCTACTTTATTCCTGGCCTCCTAGGCACCCTTCTGCTTTTTCTGCTTTATTGCCTGCTTTTTCAGTGCTTTAAGGCAATTGGGAAAGTTTGACTAGGTGAGGTTAACTAGTTTTTTGTCCTCCACATCCTCCACTCTTTTCTCCTTTGAAAAGCATGTATGATTTTTCATTCCATCACTCTTTAGGTTTCCTAAGTGATTTTTCCAATTCGTGAGCTCCATGACTGATTTGGAAACTACTTTATGCACCTATGGGGGAATTGCTTAATTTTGGTAATCCTTCTTTTGACTAGATTCGAATTGCCTCCTCATGCATTCGAATCTCCTATGTAATTATTTAATGCAGAAACCTATTATGTTACATGGTTTCCTATTGTACACTGAGTTAATATAGTTTAGCGTTCAGCTCCATTTTCAGTCTCTTTTGTGAGCGATTTTGCAAGTTCAATTGATAATTGTTGTGAGTAAAATTGTTCTATCACTGGGTTCAATTTCCACAATGATATCTAATATCAGTGAGAAAAACATGTTCGGTTCAGAATTATATTCTTAAGTGCAAACTCATCTCCCAACTTGGGCCAAAAAGACACTCTCTTCCATCGGGCCAAACATTGGAAATCCTGTTGATCCAAGAAGAACCCGATCTGATTTTCAAAGAGAAGGTATTTCTCTCTCTTGTCATTATTCATTGCTATAAGAGACCTGTTATTTAATGATTGGTTCATATACTAAGTACTAATACCATTCTTGAAAAGATTCGAGATGGCAACATGCTATGGACGAAGAGTTTAATTCTCTTCGGAAAAATGCTACTTGGGAGCTAGTTTCTCTTCCACCTGGAAGGAAATTAGTTCAATGTAAGTGGGTGTTTCAGACAAAGGTTGGTGCAGATGGTACAACCTGCAAGTATAAATCAAGGCTGGTTGAAAAATGGTTCTTCCAAGTCCAAGGAGTGGACAATCATGAGACTTTTTCACCAGTGGCAAAGATGGACTCCATTAAGCTAGTTTTGGCCATTGATGCATCTAAGCACTAGGAGGTGTATCACATGGATGTCAAGAGTGATTTTATTCATGGAGACCTAAATGAGGAAATATACATGATGTAGCCTGAGGGGTATACAGTAGATCCTTCTTTGGTATGTAAGTTGCATAAATCATTATATGGGTTGAAACAGGCCCCGAGATGTTGGTATGCCAAAATGGATGCCTTTTTGCTCTCACAAAACTTCCAGAGATGCAAATATGATCCTAATGTATATTTGCAGTAGTATGATGGTAATATTCTTATAATAGTATTATATTTTGATGATATTTTGATAACAGTAAGCACACTTGCTTCGATTGATTTCATAAAAAATGCTCTTCATGATGCATTTGAACTGAGGGATTTGATGCTCTTGAAGCAATTTTTGGGGCTTAAAATTTCACAAGACTTTGATGGGATAATGGTAACTCAGTAAAACTATGTTGTAGACCTGTTAATTAAGTTTAAAATGGATTATTTAAAGGATGCACCATTTCCTTTCCTCTCAGGGATCAACCTTAAAGAGGGAAAATCCACCCCACCCATGGATTGCACTATATACCGCCAGTTGATCGAAAGCTTTCTATACTTGACACATTCACGGCCTGATATTTTTTATTTCGTGAATGTTGTATCAAGATACATGCATCAGCCTTATGAGCTCCATAGGAAGGCATCCAATACGATCCTTTAGTACATTCAGGGAAAAAGATCCTACGGCATTCACTATACTGTAGATTCTGAGCTAGAGTTGGTCGGTTATACAGATTCAGAATGGGCAAGGGATTCCATAGATTGAAAGTACACTTCCAGGTAAGTATTTATTTTTGTGGTGGCCCCATTTTCTAGTCTATCAAAAAGCAGGTTTCCATTGCATTGTCTTCAACAGAGGCCGAGTACAGGGGAGCAGTGAATGCTTGCATCCAAGTTGTTTGGTTGCAAGACATTCTTTCAGAGTTTGAGATTGGTAGTATTTTTTCCACAGTCATATTTTGTGAAAACCAAAGTGCTATCAAGATATCCACAGATCCATTTCAATGGTAGAGGACCAAACATGTTGAGATACACATGCACTACATCAGGGAGTTGGTGCACTACCGAACCATTGTTCTGGAAAACTTCCCTACATATGAGTAGATTGAAAATATCTTCACCAAGAACTTTACTGAGAAAAAATTCACTTACCTTCGTTCACTGTTAGGGGTGATTTCATTGGGGTGAACAGTTATTTCTTTAGTGTTCATCTTGAGGGGGGGTTTTCCCTCTTTCCTCACTTAGAATTTCATTTGATCATTTTCGAGTACTTTATTGTACAAGGTGACCTATGGAAATTGTTTCCAGGGCCCTAGCATTTTATGCATTTTATTTTTACTCCTCCTAAGTATAGCTTAAGAGGGGGTGTTGGATTCATTATCCAACCCACACTCCTATTTGGTCAATTTTGGCCTAATTAACCATTATCCTAAGTTTATTGACTCGAATGGAATCAACATCAGCACACCATGACATCATCATGAGAACACCCATTCCCTCATTCAAAGAGGGAGGCCAAATAAGCCTTCTCCTTCAATCAAGGAGGCTAACTAGGCTTCCTCCTTCAACCAAGGAGCAATTCTGGGGTGACCTAAGTGGGATAAGTGCACCAAATAGTTAACTGAATGTTGTCTCATGTAAAAATCAGTTATACTGAGTTATAAAGGCACCTCCCTCATGCCATTGTCTATTTTTGGATGATTTTGATGAACTGGAGTGAGTTAATCAGACTCCAATGACTTCTTATGACTAGTATCAATTCGGTTCACTTCATCAGAGCTGACTGGAGTTAGTGATGCGCTACCACCTACTGATTGAGATGTACTGACATTTAATTGAGTTACATTCAGTTAGAATCAGTCATTTATTGCACTCGAATTCAGTTAAGACTTAGTTAGAGTCAATCATGGCTAGATTAGTGGTTAATTGGTGTGTTCAGTGTGGCTAACAGACAATTAAGCTACACCCATCCATGCAATTTGAATGACCTCTAGTGAATTCAAATTGTCTTGGTCTCATGCAAGTTTGCATGACATTGTATTATTGATTTTCATTCCATTATTGATAATATCAAACTACAACCTCCTATTGCAGTACTGTTATGTCATTTCATGCCTAAATTGTCTTGAATCTCTTGTAAGTTTGTGCTTTGTCTCAATATTGATGGGACATAATTTAATACCAATTACCAGGTGGACTCCTCTGGAGTATTGTGCTTCCACTACACCTTGACTTGTCTAATGTATGGTTCTTTAGTAAACGTTCTCTCCTTTCTAGAATATGTTTCGATTCCACTTTAGATTCTCCTTCAGGTTCCACCTATATAACATTCCATTTAATCACATGAGTAGCGCCATGAGCATATTTCTTTAAATTTGAAACATGGAAAATATTATGAACTTTTATTGTAGGTGGTAATGCTAATTGATATGCCACTAGTCCATTTTTTGCTAAAATTTCAAATGGTCCAAAATACCTAGGTCGAATTTTGAGTATTTTCCCAACCTTAAGGAGCTTTTTCTAGGTTTTACCTTTACATAAACATGATTTCCTACCTAGAAATCTAGGTGGAGTTCTTTTTAAGTTAGCATAACTTTGTTTCCTATCTTGGGAAGCCTTCAAATTATGGTGTACATGTTTCACTGTTGGTTCTGTATGTTTCAATATTTTAGGTACTAACATTTGTCTGTCGACAGGACTGCTCCAAGAAATTGGAATATTACACTTTACTCCATATAATATCTCAAATGGAATTAATCCAGCTAAAGCTTGAAAATTATTATTATATACAAACTCTACCAGATGCAAATAATCTTCCCAAGTTAATTAGCTAGTTTATCAATTGCATACATTCTAAGCATGTCTCCAAAACTTGATTTACCATTTCTGTTTATTCGTCAGTCTAAGGATGATATGTGGTGCTAATATTCAATTGTCCACCTAAACCTTTAAATAAATCCTTCCAAAAATTTATCGTAAATTTTGCATCTCTGTCCAAAATTACTATTTTAGGTGCACCATGAAATATGAAAATTTCCTTCATGAAAAGATCTATAATATTAATAGCCTTATATGTAGATTTTACAGGAATAAAGTGGGCTTCCTTACTAATTTTATCTACCACGACCATTATTGAGTCATTTTGCTTAACATTTTTAGGTAACCCAATTATGAAATCCATACTCATAATTTCCCATTCCATTCCAGAATAGGTAATGGCTTTCCAGAATAGGTAATGGCTGTAATAATCCGTCTAGATGCTGATGTTCAGCTTTTACCTATTTGACATTCAATACACCATGCTAAATATGCTGGTACTTCCTTGTCCATGTTAGGCCAGAAGAAATACTCCTTGTCATGGTATACATTTTTTGATATCTAGGATGTTGTGAATAAGGTCTTTTATGTAATTCGACCATAATAATTAATTTATTTTTTTTCCGAATTAGGTATGTATAATCCTCTTTTCTGTAATAATAATCCCTTTTTATTAAGACTAAAATCTGTTTTCACTCGATGTACTTCATTTTTCCTGGCCTTCTCTTTCAATTTATGGTAATCTTTAACAAATCTTTCTGCAATTTTAATCTTATCATCTAAATTTGTTTCATATTTTCTTCTTGAAGTTGTATATAGCATATTGGTGTGACGAATTAGAGCATATACCACCTTATTATCTTTTCCTTTTATATGCTTGATTTCAAAAACATATTCACTTATGAGTAATAAGCACCTATATTTTCTAGCATGTGGCGTCCCCGACCCTCCGACCAACGAAGAGGACGTGACCAACACCAAACAACTGGGAAAACAACCCCATGAACACGAACAAGCATAATGCTGAAATTAAAAGCTTAAACATAATACATAACAGGATGCATAATTCCTCAACATTCAGTGAAAGCAAACACACAAATTCCAGCATTTAACACGTTCATCATTTCTCATGAAACAGTAGATATAATTATAGAGATGAAACAATCAGGATTACTTATCGTTTAATGAAGAACTCGCCCCGAAACCAGCTACGTCGCTGCAACGTTCCACCCAACCATAGGCCAGCGTGCTCATCAATCTCTCAGCAACACTGCCACCCTTGAGCTGGGCATGATTCCTCAAGGAACAAGGGTCAATGTAGGCTTACACATAGCCAAGGGGCACAAATCAGCCAAACCCACACACAGTAGGGTTTTACCAGGCCATCAAAGAGCTAGGATAGGCTAATGCTAAGATGGTGGCCTCAACACCAGCCTTCCCAAGCATACCAAGCCTCTAATCCCACTCTCAACAGTCCGAAGACCAACCACTGCATACCACAGCAAAACAATCCCTTCACGGCTCTGTGAATATGGCAAAGATGACCGAGTGACAATCCCAACTAAGAGGCGAAACACAGCTCAAGCCACAAGACCACTCAGAGTTGTTCTTGGCCCTAGATTGGCCAAAACAACTCAACATCAACCCAACAACAGGGTACATCAATAGCCCAAACTCACAATGAATGAAGGCAACAATCCACAGTCTCAAAACAAAGGAGAAGCCAAACTCCCAGCGTGGGCAAAGGAAAACACAAACGCATACCACAGAAGATAGCATACATGGCCACAATCGACAAGAAGACATACACATACCATCAAAAATGGTATGGAACACATAGGCACACAGCCCTGAGCGTGAAATGGATCCTACACCCGAAAATCCTGAGTGACAGCCATGATTTCTCCTACTCCCTGCATGAGGAAAACCCAACGCAGAATTCCTGTGCATGAGGAGAAGGGAGCGACCGTCCCTACATGAGAGTGGACAGACAATGATCCCTACGTGAGGATCTGAATCCCCTAGACCACACTCATGAAGGTCCAGACCAGGCATGAGAGTGAACAACTCTGCCTATGCGCGCAGATGAATAGACAACCGTGAGGAACGAACAGACCATGGAGATAACACGCTGGAGGAGAGAATGAATGAAGGCGTCCTCCTTCTCCTACCCATCGTGAGGTTCATTGCTGGTGGAGTGGGCACATGGGAAAGGACTGACAGTCCTGCCACAACCACCACTACTCATCAATTACTACCTCAACTACTCCACAAGACATTAAAGAGGTTGGATGAGACAAGGGAAGATGGCAAATCAAACAAGGTGGCAACACATGGGTTCTTCCCCCCCCATAGACCAAGGTTTGACATCCCCCACCCCCTTATCCTTTGGAATCATGCCCTTTTCATTTTAACGTTGCACTGTCATAGCTGGTTGTGGGTTTATTTTTAATTGATGTGCATGTTTACATGATGCCAAACTATAATGTGCCAGATAGCATGATATACCATCGGCAACTATCCCCATTGCCGAAACATACACAACCAAATCGATGGTGGGGATTTTGCCTTTAGCTCCTCACCATGATTAATTACATTATATACATCATGCAAACGGGGTCAAAACCATTGTGTTACATTCCCCTCCCCCTTGGAATAACACTGTCCTTGGTGTTCCATTACATACATATACAATACATATACAATTGCACATCAAAATTTCAAAATTTTGCAGATCTGTCCCACGTTCAATTATTCACTTTGAACATTCAATACCAAGCCCCTCGGCTTCCATGAACTTCTCTTGCTGGTTCTCAGCTTTTAGCTTATCCTGAAGCCTAGGAACTTTGTGGCTATTTCCCTCTTCATGTTCCCTCATTGGGAAGTCCCAGCGTAAATGATGTCGTCCACATTCCTAGCATTTCACTGGCTGCTTCATCTTTACCTGCTCAATTTCTTTTGAGTATTCATTCCTGGACTGTTTCCCAATGGGTCGCTTGGAAGAATGTCCCATCACTGATCCACCTTCCTTTCCTTTGCTGATTGCTCCCAGAAGGCCTTTCACCTCCCTTTGCAAACCAATAGAGTCTTGCAAAATCTGGTGGTTCATTTCATTCTGCCTTTTCTGTATCTTGAGCATCTCCCAAAGATTTTCTTGGGTCTCAACAATCATTTGAAAGAGACTTCCAGCTAAGTCCAACAACTTTTGATCTGCTGCCATGATAAATGTGCACCACCAGGTTTCACTTTTCTCACCTATGAAATGCACCATTGAAATCCTGTCAGACCAAGCATAATATAGACATTAAAATCAGTCAGTTAATTACCCAATTGGCATGACAGTCCAAGCCTCATCAAGGAGACTTTCATATTTTTCATGCCTTCCCAACAGGCACACGATCTCATTCATGTCCATTCTTGGGCAGGGAATTAACTATTCCAGCATTCATAATTTACTTTCAGCAAATACACACATTCCATTTCCAGTGATACATGCATTCAACAATATTTTGTTTTCACAATGCATAAGTATATATATATATATATATATATATATATATAATCAAAGAGGAAAGAGAGAGCAGGAAGAGTTTTTCCCCTCTTTGTCCTATTCCATCCTGGAACCCACACCACTGCTGTGGCTTTTCATGCTCTCAACCTCTTTCACTTTACCGTGAATGCTGGACCAATCCTTCTTGGTCATGACACTTAGTGTCTCCAGTCCATTCCAGACCTATCAACCATGGAGTCTCTCCACATGGTTCATCTCGGCTGCTAGGAAATTCACAGTCTTACTAGCACCTTTTTCATTACCACTCATCCCGAGCTCTCTAGGACAGTCACATGTCCACATGCACCCCTAGGATGCTCTCATATTCCTTGCTCCTAGCGATACCTATATCCAAACATTGAATAGATTCACATGTTTAGTTTATTCTCATCAGTTTTATCTCTAGAACACGATCTTAAAACATCATAACCAAATCTTATACACATGTATATTCATAAGAAAAATAATCCAATACTTATCTATATTGTGCGTTTCCTCGTTCATCCACAGGATCCTGCTTCACTTTGCAAGCCTTGGGATCGCCTATGGACTTGGATGTTAGGTTAGCACGCCGGCTACTCCACAACATCAAATAATTAATGTCCAGCCAGTACATCCTCATGTCGACTGGGCTTGGAAATTTACCACGACCATTTCCAGGTCTAGGATCTACTATGGATCCTCAGGCATATCATAGCCCAACATACACTTATATCAACAATAACCCTTACTCCGCAACCCCTCACAACAACCGTTTTCCTTTTCTCTTTAGGGTGCAACACCCAACTGCATCTATTTAGCCTGTCAACACAAGCAATATAAGTAAACTCATCAGCGTTATTGCTCTAAAACTGTAATCATATCTCATATCATTCACTATCAAATATTGAGACACCAGGAGTGCGTCCACCCCATAGGGTGTAATCAATATTGAAAACCCTTTCATGACTCGACATTGGAAAAGTGTGCACTTTTTTTCGGTGTGTGCCATGTAGGCCCTATTCATACTCAAGCAATCGGTCATCATGGAAATAAAATCAAAACATGTCCTGCATATGGAATTTTAATAATTTGACATGCATATTCTTAGCAAGGGTTACAGAACACTTATCCATTTGCCGACGTAGTATTCCTTCGTTAAGGAGGAATGGTGGCTCCTTCTCTAAGTTAACAGTCCCTCGGTTTTCCTTCCCAACTCCTCTTTGCATTTCGTATCCAGACATGTCTTACCAACATAATCCATATCATCTCACTCATGTTGTTTACCAAACATGCAGTGCAGATGAGACATTTCCAGAATGTCTAATGGAGTTTCACCCAAAACCCATTTCCAAGATAAGGGAGAACCTTCCCATGAAGTTTGGCTCCTGCAGGCCATCACACATGATCCTCCTGCAGTGTGTACCCCTGGCACATTCATCAAATAGCCAAACAGTCAATCATTATCTGATAATACAATCCAAAGTGATTGTTCAATAACCAAGCAATGACATTAGTAATTAAATTCAATAAGAATTTCCAATTTTGTCTACTACAGAAATTAGTTTGCTTGGAGACGAGGTGATCCTCATTTGTGGGTCTCTTGTAAGTAACACTACTATGCCCATTACACTTTTATGCTTACTAACATAATATGAATACCCACTTACAATGCGTCCTCCTGACACAATCTTATGCAAGCCAATAGTGATTAGTAGTCGTCAACAATTTGTTAAATCCGAAATTCACAATTCAAATTTAACAACCCATTATGCATACCAACTATTTTCACATCCATGAGACTCTTCTGATAAGGTTTGGCTCTTTCACATGGTAGATTCCGGCCTTTGTCATGGTCTTACTCTCATTTCCATGCTCTAAATAATCTACCCAAAACATGAGCTTCAATCAGCCAAACACTTGGTAAGTCTTGATGCATATAACATTTTCATTGCTACAACCATCACTGAAGCATTTTCAGAATTCATAAAATTCAAATACTTCCAGCTGTTAGTCATATCAAAATTACCAAAACTCATTTACTTCATGCAATCATTATCATACTAACATTTGCAAGGCATAGTCACATCATTCATGCAATTAGATGAAATGTTTAGATACTCCTTACTTCACAAGCGTATCATTTGTACCACCTTGCTCTTCCATAGAGCATTTCCAGCAGCCAATTGATCATGACTATCCTCTTTATGTACTTACTATCCTGCATTCAGAACAGCCTTTGAAACAGTTCCAGAATTATCATCAATTCATCATTTCAGCCATTAGTTATTCATAATATCACATGCATTCATCTCAATGCATTCATGCAATACATCACAACATTTGCACCTTTACTTATGCAATCAGTCACTCACACCCTTCATATGCATACATTCAATGCATAACTACAAGATTTATAAAATCTTTTTAATGCATATCCATTCAATGCTACCCTGCATTGATTCAGGAATACTATGCATTCAGCATACCATGCATGGCATAACCATGTCTACTTCATATAGGATGCATTACTGTAATCAAGATCCTTAGTACTTACTTTCCTTGGGATACTAAGCTCAATCAATATATACAGGCATAACACCTTTCTATATTCAAATATCCACATGGTATGAGGTCTTTTACCTTTACCACTCCTTGGAATTTGTCATAATCAAACTCTTACCTTCATGGGTCCTACTTACACCCTTGACATGACCAATTTGGTTGGTCCTTTGCAGGACATTGCAGGATTTGCTCACCAACTTTTGTTTATGGACTTGTTTCCTCCTCCCTTTCTCCAGAGGGTTGCTAGTCACATTCATCAGCATCAGCAACATATTCAGCTAGGTCCATGTCGTCGTTGGTTTTTTTTCCACTAATGCCAATACCAAAGCAATAACTATCATCAGTGGTTCATTATAAATGTATAATCCTTACTATCTTACGTATGCAAAGCATATCCTTATACATTTCAGCTATAAAACTTAGGAAATGTAGTTATAATCAGCAAGATAGGGTTTAAGGGAACTTCCCTTTTCAAGTCTTTCACCCTTGCATGGAACTCCTCTTCCACACAACAATTGGTTAGCCTTCATAGTCCTTGCTACCTCTGGGCATGCAATTTTCTAGATTTGTCCATTTGATAGCAGCGGCTGTCATTAGCACTTTTCTACTCCATGCTCAGATTCTGGTGACTTTTCCTTGTTCCCTACTGGATAAGCTTTCCAACGCCTATCCACATGCTTCATTCCGACCTCGGGTGTGAAAACCACACCACTTCTAAAAATGACGATTTTCAGCAAGTCCTTGCATTTTTACACACAACTATATTTTGGTCGGGGTGCCAACTTTAGCCACCTAAAAATCCACTGAAAGACAGCTAAAAATCCCACTGAACACAGTCGAAATCTGCTGGAAAATCCCACTTGAAAAACTCAAAATTTCCTTGTGCAGAATCGGATCTTATTCCAACTAACGGTCCGACGTTTCGGCAGTCCAAACAACTAACTTCTCCGCTGTATTGGTGATCGGATCCACTAAATTTTTTTGATGTTTTGGGCCAATCCTCCTCTGGATTTCGACGTATCAGCGGACTGATTTTCTAATTTTCTCCAACGTGTCGGCGGTCCAATCCTCTAAAGTTTTCTGATGTTTTCTGTACTTAGAAAAATTTTCGGAAATTTTTCTTCTTCCTTCTGCCGCCGCATCGGCTGCTCGATCGGCTAACCTTCATCGATGTTTCGGCGATATTCGGGAGATCTCCACCAAAACTGCGGCTTTGCCTTCAACTTATTTCCGCCGAAACCCTCTCTTCTCTTCCGTCGCTGCATCGGAAACCTCATCTTGTATTTTCCTCCGATACTTACTTCCGCATCGGCTGCTTAAACAGCTAACTTTCATCGATGGTCTCCATACTTAGACGAATTTTCAAAATTTTATTCTTTCTTCCGCCGACGTATTGGCACCCTCAACATCTTTCTTTCGCCTCTATGGCGGCGCCTTCATGCCTTTCCATCCGCTTCGTTGGCTCAATTCTCTTCTTTCTATCAACGAAATAGTTCCTTTCATAGCCGCAACGGTAGAACACGATCCTCGATCTTCTCCCGATCGACGGCCCAATCTGCTAAAGCATGACTTGATCAGTATCAGCAGTCTCTTCACATCAAAAGTCTAGTTCTCTAGACTTCCACAACGGCGGGCGCACGAACAACTATCTTCTTCTGATAGCCGACGATTTCTATACTTAGAAAAAATTTTAAACTTTCTTGCGGCGTCGGTGGTCAGAGGCCTTACCCGTCGGACTCGTAGTTGTCTAGCCATCCGCAATGGCGGACGCTCGATCAACTATTTTCTGTCGACGATTTTAACACTTAAGCCAAATTTCAAAACTTTCCTACTGTCGGCAATAGGATCCACTAACACTGCTGCATCGGCGTTTTAGTCCCTTTGACAGCCACAACAACAGACAAACAACCACTAAATTCTTCCGCGGTGTCGATGACCCCAACATCTATTTTCTGCCAAAGGATGTCAAACACTTAGAAAATTTTCTGGAATTTTTCCCTCCAAACGTCCTCCGTTGGGTATGCTTCCGCCTAGCTCTTCCGCTACATTAGAATTCCGTTCCACTAAGTGTTCCGACTGTTCAAACACTTAGACAATTTATGGAATTTTTCTATCATCAACTTCCAATCTCTGCTGGGAAGAAAGCAATCCGACTTCTGTCACTGCATCTTGGTGGTCCATTCAAGCCCATGCTACAACATGAGCTCTGATACCACTCTGTGGCATCCCCGACCCTCCGACCAGCGAAGAGGATGCGACCAACACCAAACAACTGGGCAAACAGCCCCATGAACATGAACATGCATAATGCCGAAATTAAAAGCTTAAACATAATACATAATAGGATGCATAATTCCTCAACATTCAGTGGAAGCAAAAACACAAATTCCAGCGTTTAACATGTTCATCATTTCTCATGAAACAGTAGATATAATTGCAAAGATGAAACAATCAGGATTACTTATCTTTTAATGAAGAACTCGCCCCACAACCAGCTATGTCACTGCAACGTTCCACCCAACCATAGGCCAGCGTGGTCATCAATCTCTCAGCAACACTGCCACCCCTAACCTGGGCATGATTCCTCAAGGAACAAGGGTCAATGCAGGCTTACACATAGCCAAGGGGCACAAATCATCCAAACCCACACACAGTAGGGTTTTACCAGGCCATCAAAGAGCTAGGATAGGCTAATGCCAAGCTGGTGGCCTCAACACCAACCTTCCCAAGCATACCCAGCCTCTAATCCCACTCTCAACAGTCCGAAGACCAGCCACTGCATACCGCAGCAAAACAATCCCTTCACAGCTCTGTGAAGATGGCAAAGATGACCGGGTGACAATCCCAACCAAGAGGCGAAACACAGCTCAAGCCACAAGACCACTCAGAGTTGTTCTTGGCCCTAGCATGGCGAAAACAACTCAACATCAACCCAACACCAGGGTACATCAACAGCCCAAACTCACAATGAATGAAGGCAACAATCCACAGTCTCAAAACAAAGGAGAAGCCAAACTCGCAGCATGAACAAAGGAAAACACAAACGCAGACCACAACAGACAGCATACACGGCCATAATCGACAAGAAGACATACACATACCACCAAAACTGGTATGGAACACACAGGCACACAGCCCTTAGCGTGAAATGGCTCTTGCACCCAAAAATCCTGAGTGACAGCCACAATTTCTCCTGCTCCCTGCGTGAGGAAAACCCAACGCAGAATTCCTGTGCATGAGGAGAAGGGAGCGACCGTCCCTGCATGAGAGTGGACAGACAATGATCCCTGCATGAGGATTTGAATCCCCCAGACCACACTCGTGAAGGTCCAGATCAGGCGTGAGAGTGAACAGGTCCGCCTATGCGCGCAGATGAATAGACAACCGTGAGGAATGAATAGACCATGGAGATAACGTGCCGGAGGAGAGAATGAATGAAGGCGTCCTCCTTCTCCTGCCCATCGTGAGGTTCATTGCTGGTGGAGTGGGCACGTGGGCAAGGACTGACAGTCCTGCCATAGCCACCACTACTCAGCAATAACTACCTCAACTACTCCACAAGACATTAAAGAGGATGGATGAGACAAGGGAAGATGGAAAATCAAACAAGGTGGAAACACATGGGTTCTTTCCCCCCCATAGACCAAGGTTTGACATCCCCCACCCCCTTATCCTTTGGAATCATTCCCTTTTCAATTTAACGTTGCACTGCCGTAGCTGGTTGTGGGTTTATTTTTAATTGATGTGCGTGTTTACATGATGCCAAACTATAATGTGCCGGATAGCACGATATACCATCAGCAACTATCCCCATTGCCGAAACATACACAACCAAATCGATGGTGGGGATTTTGCCTTTAGCTCCTCACCATGATTAATTACATTATATACATCATGCAAACGGGGTCAAAACCAAGGTGTTACATAGCATTAATATTTTGTTGATCGAATAAGTATTTTATACTTATAATATCAGACATTAACAAAAATCTTCTTCCTATGAGATAGTGTCACCACTTTTTAAGGGCATGAATGATAACGGCTAAATCTAGATCATGAGTAGCATAATTCTTTTCGTGTTCCTTTAACTTCCAAGACTTATAGGCTACAACATAATTTTCCTAAATTAGTACTCCACCTAAGCCTTGCTTGCATGCGTTCGTGCATACAACAAAATATTTGTGTGGATCAACAATTTTTAGAATAGGGGTTTTTGTTAATAAGTGTTTTAATTTATTCGAAACTTTCCTCACATTTTTCATTCCAATCAAATTTCTTACCCTCCTTTTGTAATGAATTTATAGGATATGCTATTTTTGAAAATCCTTCAATGAATTTACGATAATAGCCAGTAATCACCATAAAAGATCTTATATCAGTTATGTTCTTGGGAACATGTCATTCTGTGATAGCTTTAATTTTATTGAGATGTACTGATATCCCATCCTTATACACCACATTTCCTAGATATTGAATTTTGTCTTTGAAAAATTCATACTTGTTGAACTTGGAAAATAATGTTGGTTGTGGAGCCGGATCTTCCAGACTCAGAGATGTTATTGTTCAGTTGTGTTTGTACCCCAATTTTATTGTAAAGTCATCCCATATGGGGGGTGCAAAGGGACATCGTCCTTCCACAGAGGTCTGGGGGGATCATCCCTCTCGGTTGGGGATTCTAATGGAAACACCCACAAGAAAGGGGGTTCCAAGGGGAAGACCCTAAAATAATTTTTTAGGATGTTTGTTGGCCAACAGTTTACAGACGTATGGTATTGGGTGGCCCATGGTATTTTCCCATGGTAATTCCCCTATAAAAGGAAAGCGCTATAATACGGTTGTGTATTGTATTGTAGCATTGTATAATAATCTTTTTTATTGTGTGAGAGAGACTGTGAGAGTGTGAAGAGGAAGTGCAGTGGGGTTGTTGCAGGTTGTATCCATTCATTTTGTTGGATGGTATAATAATAAAGGACTTGTAGTTTCTGTGTGGGCATAGCCCATCTTGGGTCAACCACGTTATATATGTGTCTCTCTTGTGATGTGTTTAACATTTGCATCTTGTTTAATTATTTACTTGTATTATTGTTATTTCTATGCGATCCTGTTTTTCTAATAAATAATTGATGTTCCCTTAACACTTGTAGGATTATTTTTAAGTGTTCTTCATGTTCTTGTTTATTTTTATAATAGATTAGTATGTCGTCAATATAGACGACTACAAATTTATCTAAGTATTTACTTAATATATTTTTCATTAAACACATAAGGTTGCTGGGGAATTTTTTAACCCAAAGGGATTTACAACAAACTCATAATGATCGTATTTGGTTCTAAAAGAATTCTTAAATATATTCTCGTCCTTAATCTGTACTTGATGGTATCTGAATCTCAAGTCTATTTTTGAAAATATTTTTTCCCCTTGAAACTGATCAAATAGATCGTCAATACAAGGAACATGATATAGATTTTTTATTGTCATTTTATTTATTTGTCTACAATCTATACATAACCGTAAAGTGCCATATTGTTTCTGTACAAGTGCTCCCTAAGGGGAAACACTGGGTCGAATGCATTTTTTATCAATTAATTCATGTATTTGTGATTTTAATTTAGTAAGTTTTATTATATTCACTTGATAAGGAGCCTTTGATGCTGGTACTCCTCCTGGCAACAAATCAATTGTAAAATCTATATCTCTTTTTGGAGGTAGTTAAAGAATATCCGAGAATATTTTCCAGAAATATATCTTTAAAGTATTTTAAAATTTGTATGACTTCTACATTAAGTTGACTATTTTTCTTTTTGTCATTCATTATGTAAAATGCAAAAACATTGCAACCTTTACGAACATACCTTTTCATTTGTAAGGCTGAAATTTCTCTTATCGTGATTTTCCTAGGAATCCCTTTTACAACAATAGCATTACCTTTATCATCCAAACATGAGAATTTTTTCATAACATTTTAAAATAATTCTATGTTTTTCTAATCAATCCATTTATATTAGTGAGTCATAAGATCCTATAGGTAGAATATTTAAATCAACATGTGTTTTAAAACCATTGATAATAAAATCACACTTTTTTCCAAAACTAGTTACTTTTCGCTTTGTTCCTGTAGCAAGTTTAACTAACCAAGAATTTTAAAATTTATCTTTTTGTAACCTGTATAGCTCTACAATTATTGGCGATACATAACTTAAACTTGCACCTGAATCAATCAATATAGAAATTGGTTTATCTTTTAACACACCTTTGATTTTGACCATAGATGTTTGATGATATGCTTGTATGTTCTCCAATGCCGCACTGATTCTGGGCATGCTCCTCATTATATCTTCCACTATAGTAGCTTCTTGAATTGAATGCATGTTATTTACACCTTTCTTTCTTACATAAGAATCTTTGTAATGTGGTTCACCACATTCCTATCATTTTAATGGTTCCCTTTGTGCAACAGCTTTATTAAAAGTTTCTTACATAAGAATCTTTGTAATGTGGTTCACCACATTCCTATCATTTTAATGGTTCCCTTTGTGCAACAGCTTTATTAAAGTTGTGGGTATCCCTTTCTTTTATTGTTGTAGGATTCTGTTGTTTGTAATTTTTACAATTATTCCCTTGATATCCCTGATAACTATTTCCATAATTATTATAAAAACTTAGTACCTTTCTTTTTATGTTCAAAATTATCACATCTTTTATTTTTCCAATTAGGTATGTTCTCTCGTTTGTTTTTATTTTGGTCATAGGAGAATTTTAATTTTCTCATAGCCTCTTCCATAGTTTTCATATTATCATATTCGATTATCTCTTTAAACATCATAGGTAAACAACTAAGGAAACACTAAATTTTTTGTTTTCCATCAATAATGTAAGGTGGAAAACGTAATAAACTTAAAAATTTGCTGCAAAGTTCCTTCATTGTCATTGCATCTAATCGTAGTTCATAAAATTCTTTAGCTTTCTCCTCATACTACTATTTTGATAAATATTTTATATTAAAATTTTTCCAAGTTACATAATGTTCTTTACTGCTTTCTACTTGTTTTATATCTTGCCACCAGATATTTGCCTTTTCTGTCAAATTATAAATTGTCATTTTTTATTTTAGTTCATGAGAATAATTATAGATATGGAAGTAATTTTTCATCCTAGATAGCCAAGATTCTGCTTTAGTATCCTTTTTCAATTTCTCCATTGAACATATGAGGTTTGATCTTTTTAAACTCACCGGTAATCTCTTAATATGGTTTGTATTTCTTCTTCTGTTGATTACTATCGCTACTTTCACTAGAATCTTTATATTTTCCTTACTTTGTTTAGTTGATTCTTCGCTTGAAGATTCAGTCTCATGATTAGAAAATTATAATTTTCTTACCTTACGTTTATAAGGTGCAGTTCTTGCCATATTTAATTCGAGTCATTCTTTTCTTCTTCATTTTTATGTAGTTTAGTTAGTAGAACATTATTTAGTTCTTCCTGTGCTTTTAAAATGCATTCAATATCTTCCTTAACTCGTTTTAATTCCACCTTAAAATATTTTACTATTCGTAGGAGTTTCTATGGGTTATCATTAGCACTTTTGTTCAAATTCACCCAAATTTCACCATCTCTAATATTACCTTCTTCTATGTTTTATGGTTCTTTAGGGTGTGATTCTCCTTCAGTAAACATTTCCATATCTGCCATGATCCCAGGAAGATCAAGGTTATTATTCTCTTCCCGTTTGCAAAGAGAATCAAACCATAACAATAAAATTACTTTTTTGGTTTATATAAGTTTGAGTGTTGGGATTTTTAGGCCAAGTGTTGTAACTGTGCTTCGAAACCCTTCTTTGATGAACTAAAAATTACAACCTAAAAAAAACCTTTTCAGATATAATTTATATATTTAAATGTCGTAAAGTGTTTTTCTTAGTCGTAAGATAATTTATACCTTTCTACATGGATAATTTTAATTGGACTTCTTACTTGTATGACGACAGGGCTTGTTGTCTGTTTGTCATTGACTCTGACTAGGACAAAACCAGAATCAAAGCTCTCGACAAGGTGATATGGTTATGGTTAAGGAAAAGAAATATTTCATTTAATTTTATTAGAATTAACTCATAAGGTTT
Source organism: Pseudotsuga menziesii (assembly GCA_001517045.1). NCBI lineage: Eukaryota > Viridiplantae > Streptophyta > Pinopsida > Pinales > Pinaceae > Pseudotsuga > Pseudotsuga menziesii. The sequence goes on from LPNX010051399.1 coordinate 74,967, forward strand.
AGAGTCTAGTCCTACGCCATTCATTGCTATAGATATGCATTGATTAAATGATAATATTATAATGAAGTGGTTTTTCTCTTAAATGTTACCCCACTTATATAAGGTGAAGTAATTGCATTGGAAAGGGGTGTGCAAGCCTCGCGGGATTTACATGCGATGTTGGGAGGAATAACTTATGTTTTAAACCCTATTCCAAAGTTTAGCATGTGGCCAAAGGGAGTTACAAGGGTGGATGGAAACTCACGAGGGAGAAGGGGTTTTAAATGAAGTTTCCATTTGTCTTAATCCTTGGCTTGTGACTTAACAACGTAGCTAGGCATAGTTAATGAGGTTCGTATGATTTGGATATGGATCTAGTTGGGGGGTAGTCGGTTCTTAGAACTGTAAACCTAAATATCTTGAATTGATTCTCGATTTGTTGCGATTGAATTTCTTGGATCTTAGTTAAATTCTTGTTTTATATTTTTTTATTACTTGGATCTTAGTTAGATGTATAATTTGGATCTATTATTTCTGAAACAAAGACTAGCTTATAGAATTGTGTTTGTTTTAAACAAAAGAATAATATCAGCTCTAGAATTTATACATGTTGCAATTGTAATACTTATGTATTTAAATCCTGTGAAGAGAATCCTATTGTCTCTCCTTATTGTCTCTGTAAGAAATCATGCTTGAAGAATAATGATTTAGATTGGTAGCTATTTAAATTACTATTGAGACATTCTTTAGGGGATTTGTATAGTTTACAAATTGAAATTTTGTTTTCTTTAAAGGAAAAGTGAGTGTGATTACTAAATTTACATACATAAGAATTTAAATAGTAACAAAAGTTATAAATCAAGAACAATGAATAGGTAAAAAAAGAAACTAGTTAACGCCTTGCATATTTTTCAGTTTATGAAAGAAATCTGAATTATAATCTATTTTCAAATTTTAAGTAACAAGACTAAGAATTAGATGATTAAGTAAGGAATATATCACCATTGATGGGAAAACATAAATGAAGATGTCGTTCCTCCCAACCAACTCCTAGAGCATCCAAACTTACTTTCTCCAGAGCCCGTGAGCATGTTTGTTGAATCAAAAGGGGAAATTTTGATAAATGCACAATCTCTTTGCATCAATAGATCATTTCCCCCCCATCGCCAACCTCTTTCCTATTCGATGAACATACTACTTTATAGTATTTTTTCTAGGACTTGATCATTTATGAGACACCTTCTCTTTAATGCTCCACAAGGAATCTCGACCTAATTTTGGGGAATATGCCTCCTGCATTACTTGAGTTTTTACTTATCAACTTTCGCCATTTGTGATTTCCCATTGTGGGTCAGCAAACACTCTTTCAACGACTACTTTAGTTCTAAATCCTGTCAGTTATTTAATTAACAATAATAATAATTCCATTACATTTATTTTGAATTTATTTTTCAAAATATATAAAAATAAATACCCAAAGTTTTTAACAAATTATTATTTGTTTGGTGTATTACATCACCTCGAAAGAACATGAATGGGAACAACTATAATATTAATCATTCACAATATAAGATTGGTGTTTTTGTGAGAATCATAAGTACAAACATCCTTTTCAAAGGAACTAGCACACATAATATGTTAGGAATGACATCACAAAAATAGTTATTACTATCAATTCTATCAAGTATGTTCAGTTGACGAGAAGAATAGTTAAAATCTACAACCACACAAGCGGAAAAAGAGTGAACGGTAATTCACCAAGCACATACTTAATGTGTATTCAAAAAAAAAAAGAAACAAAATGAAGCAATGATTGTAATCAAAATTGCATGTCTCAAGTCATCATTTTGACATAGCCAGAATAAAAAGAGGATATCAACACACTTAGCTTTGAGGACAAAGATGCACTTAAGGGAAAGACCACGGGGACTTTACTTAGTGAACCTCTCACATAGCACGTACGATTGTGGGATATTAAAGAATACCCTTAATTTTCAGAGATATTGACCCAAACTCTTTTTTTGAAACCCCCTCCCAATACTTAAAACCTCCTCCCCACCCCTTTTTATACCTTAATCCTTATAAACCACCCTACCCATCCCCCACCTTAAACCCCTCATCCCCCAATACCTGCAATATATTGGTTCAATTTTTGATAATTTTAAAACCCACAATATGAACTAACGTGATAGGATATTGGTCAACAAGTGAAGACCCCGTAGGAAAGACAATGTTACAAACATAAAAGAATAAATAAATACAATAATAATAATTAATAATCACCCTTTCATGAAGAGGTGTTAAACGACCTATATAATGGCCAAGCATTGTATTGTACATCATCATGTTTAATATATCAATTTATATTCAATATGTGGGTTATTCAGAAATTGTGGGTTTATTTAGAATTGTTTTAAGAATATCTAGATACGGATATTACATTTTCATATTCTTTTTTCTTTTATAGTTTTTTATTTTGAATTTTAAATGACTACCATAAAATAAATATAGATAATACACGTGTCTCATCCTCATGCAATCCAAGAAAAACATAGATGGTTGTCAATCACCCCAAATTCTAAGATATAAACACCTATCGATGTAATTAATATTATGTAGTTTCAAGGATAATAACAAGTTCTATGGTATATGATAAACCTTATTAAAAAGAAATCATGTAAATTAATATTTTATGGTAATAAATACCAACATAAAAATAAAAATACTAGCATTTAATGCCATTAATTTTATGATTTTTTTTTTATAAATGCCAACCTGAACAACATAAACTTCTAAACATGCCTAAGTTATATAATATAAATATTTTTTTTCCTAAATGCAAATTGAAATATGGTTGATCTTTTTTCATCATAACAATACAATCAAATAAAAATATTATGAATAGTTAGATTCAATTTCTTCACAAAAATATTTGAATATGAAATTTATTTAAAAAAATTATGTCACCTTATTTATTTAAGGTAATAAAATTTTAAATTGAAAAATATTTAATTGAAGTTGAACAATTAAAATAATGAAACTATTAAGTGCTTCTTATGCAATAATGCAACATGTCGATTCTTATTCACAAATTGCTTTGAACCCACCACCCGTTGAGCAAGGATTCGCTACACATTAACTCAACTCCTTTCTTCCCACGATGCCATATGGATGAGTGTGATATGGTGAATGGGTTCACTGCACATGAAATTACCTCTACTCTTTGTGCCCCTGCTGCTAGATTGAGAGTTTACTCGACATGTGATGCGGATTGCACATTAAGTCAATGGCCAACTTGTAGATGGAGCAGTTTATTAGGAGTTTGGAGGATTTTATTAGGATCTCAATTGTTACATGAACTGGACATAATTAGCTCGACCCCTAGCTTCCAAATGGATTTAGACTAAAACTTGTGCACATTAGCTCGACTCCCAGCTTCCAAATGGAGCCTCCTAGCTGCCAGATGGAGTTCGACTATCACATGAACACATTTCCATACCACTAAGTGAAATTATCACATGAGTTCAAAGGATTTTATTAGGATTTCAAAGGAGTTTATTAGGAGTTCGATTGTCACACGAACTACACATTAGCTCAACTCCCAACTTCAAAATGGAGTTCAAATAAACCTTGTGCACATTATCTCAACTCCTAGTTGGAAATGGAGTGGCATTATCACAGAGACTACACATTACCATGCCATTAAGTGCAATTATTAGATGAGCTATTTTTTATTCTTACATCGATAAGCATTTATATCTTAGAATTTTGGGGTGGAATACCATCTATGCTTTTAAGGATTGCACAAGCATGAGTAATGTAAGGGCTTCGACTCCTCTCTAAATCAAATTTAAAACCTGATGCTTCTAGTTAAGAAGAAACGACCCTCATGTACATATAATCAAGCATCTAGAAGATTGAGTACTTGAAAGATAGAATTAAAAGTTATTTTAGTAGGCATTACAATTATTTTAGAAGGGATCTGCAATTTTGTTAAGGTTTCTTGTAATCTGGAAGCATAAACTTCCTTCGATATATTGTAAGCCTACAGTAATTTAGAAGTAGAGTAGGGGTAGAGGTCGAATAACATAGGCCAAATGATGGCCAAATGAATGTAAAATATGGCCAAAAGAGGAACAATATTTTGAGTGAAGATAGATGCATGTACATATCTTGATTAATGAAAGGAAACTTTTCATACTCTCTATCTAAGAATTGTTTGTATGCGTGATTATTTGAAGAATCCCGATCTGTGTGAATCTAAACTTAATCGCATAATTATATATATGAAATTGATGGCATTTTTATGTGCTTTTGGTTTGATACATCTCTGTATGTGTTAATGAGTGTCTATATACAAATGTATGGAAAATATGATTAAGTTAACGCTTGTATGTATGGAAATTACACACGATTACTATGACAAAATTATAAATGCAGAGAATGGGTACTGGAAAAAAGAACTTCCAACAATTAGTGGCTTCATTAATATGAAATTTCAGTGAAGAGGTTTCAAGTTTTGGGGAGAATCAAGTTGTGATTCGCTTTTGTGGAAAGCTTGGTCAAAGACTACATTGGAGTGAAGAGCTTATTCTTGCTGAAACTATGTGAATGGGATTTGTTGAAACTTTTGGAGTCAATTTCATTAAAAAAATGACAAGACCATGTGGGCTCAACACCTTTTCCTAGAGTATTGAATGAGATTACAGAGCTTGTTTCTTGATTGAACACATGAGTTTGGGCACATATGAATGCGTGTCATGTGATTTGAAATAAATAAAAAATCCTTACATTTTGGTAACGTTTCTTTTGTCTGAATGAATTTCCTTCTAAGGAATGTCATTCTCTTTGTGTTATTAATTTTTTTCTCCCAAAAATAAATAGATCAATGTTTCATTTACCCATAACCAGATCATACAAATCTTGTTCAATGTTTCCAGGAAAGGACTGAAGGAGTTGTCATAGGTTGAAGGTGGAAAATTATACACAGAGTAGAGTCTATGTTTTCTTTGTTCCTCACTACATGATTGGCATATTTATGTAGTGTTTCAAATTCTTCTTTTATTTTTGCTTTGGCTTGTTTTGCCATGTTGGGCTGAAGTTATGGGATCCACACCAGTCATTGATAGAGAGGTGGTACGTTGGGAACCATGTTGAAAGGTTGATTAATGATTGGGAATTGAATTTTTTCTGTATGTTTTCCCAGGCTTGCATCAGAGTGGTATCATAGCACAATTTCTCATTGGGATGAAGGAGGAGAAGTGTTGTAACACTAGTTTGCAGACAAAATAGAAATTCAATCAAAATCAACGCTGAAATTTGTTGGAGAAACAGTAAGTGGATAATGGTCTATTCTTTGCAATTGATAGAATAATTTATATTCTTGAGATAGATTTTAATAACTGGAATAGAATGTAGTAGATGGACCCAGTGCAATGAGGAGTTCTAGGATTGTTTCTAGTTGAGCTAGAAGTAAAGAGACCAAGTGAAGTTCTCAGAGGAAGAAGAGTGACTGGAAGTAAGAATCCTATAGAGAGAGAAGAGTGAGTGCTCGAAGGGTTCTGAGTAATAGAACCAGTGGAAGGGTTTGTTTGCATTTCAACATGGGCATGGAGAAGATTGTAGAGGTGATGAGAGAGGTGATTGCTGAAAATAAACTTAAGGATTCAAAGAGAAGCCACAATAAATCAAAGAAGGATGCTATAGAAAATGGCATAAAGAGGAAAAGTCAAATAGAGTTTGACTGGAAACTTGTTGAACTAGAATTGAAAGGATTAATGCATTGATAGAGCTATTGCAAGAGGTAAATGTATAAGACAAGTATTCTGGATGGAAATTGAGGAAAAAGGTGAAATATCCTATAGTAAAACTATATGCTAGAAAACTCAAGTACAAGTTGAGTGCTTGGTGGAAGAAGGAAAGAAAGCTCAAAGTTGTTGAGCATGAGGAGATAGTTCACATCCGTGAACCAAGTAAGAGTGTATACCTTGATGAAGGGGAGGAAAAAAACGTTGATGAGGAGTTTTTTTGAACAAATCAGCGGTGTAAATAGTTCACATCAGTATGAAGAGAAAGGAGGAGAGATCAGACTAGCTAAGCAAAAGGAAGACATTCACATTATTTGGTGAACCTAAACAAGGTGTCTATTTCATTGAAGAAAGTGACGAGGATGATGAAGAGAGGGACCTGTTGAAGATATCAATGGCTATTATGCATAAACAAATCGAAACGAGGAATGGGAGATGAAAGCATTAGTAGAGGATAAAGAGCCTTGTGATTTTTATGCCAGTGAATTTTTCTTTTTACTGCAGATTACATAAGCTTGGAAAAATGATAGTTGAACACTATCACGAAGATTGGAAAGGATAAAGATAAACATGAAATCTCATGTATGTGGTGGTCTGTTTAAATTATGAATATCTATCTAATTGTCTTATTCTAGACAATTTGTAAGGGAATATTAGAGACAGTAAATGGAGCAGTAGACGTTCTTCAATAAAATGAAATTTGATTTCATTTGGTCATGGAGAATGTAGAAGCAACAATTTTTTAAGGAGAAATATGGCAATTCAAAAAAGAAAGGGAAATTTTGAGGAAAGCAACAGTCAACCTGTTGTAATGCAACAGTGGAAGAGGCTTTTTGTCACGTCCCCTCCCCTCTTGCTGATGGAGAGGACGCGACTACACTGCTATCATAACCGGACATCTAGACCCATGAACATAATCAAGAATGCATTGGAAATAAAATACATATGTAGATGTATAATGCAATAATATACAATTGAAGCAAGTCTCATTCAAGCATTTAATATGTTCATAATAATTCATAGAACAAATACATTGCAGAGTTAATATAAGAGAGCACTTATCTTGAAAATGAACTACTTTGAGCAACTAGCTATGTCACCGCAACGTTCCACCTAGCCATAGGCTAGTTGTTTTCATCAATCTCTCAGCACAACTTCCACCCCCGAGCTGGGCATGATTTCCACAAGGAAAAAGGGAACTACAAGCTCACACATAGCCAATACACACCAAGGTTCAGCGAAGCCAATCTACAGTTGGGTTTATTAGACTACTAAGGCAGTGGAAAGGAAGAATTGTTAAGCTAGTGAGCTCAACCACAGAGCTATAGACAGCTATACAAGATCTATCTAGCTTGGCATCCATAATACCTACACACCCAACAAAAGAAAGTATTCTCTTCACTGCTACACAGTTCCTCAAGCCATACCTTCCCTTCTAGTGTTCTCTCAGGTGTGCATAGAAGATTAGCCAACCCCTCTTGATTTTCTATGAGGTTCCTCTATTCACTAGGTTTATCAAGCCAATTCTGGTCATCTTCCACTCTTAATTCTTTCTTACAGTTCATACCAAAACAAGGATGCACATAACAGCAAAACACAAGTGTTGGGTATGAAGAAAAACATTTTGGCAACCAAACACGAGATGGTAGAAGGGGAAATCAACCCTGGTTTTTCAAAAAACATTTATGGGCATTGTAGGAGCAAAAATGACCTCTATAAACCCCCAAATTGTGAATCTCTCTTCCCAGCCACTGAACAATACAAAAATGGGTTTCCTGACATCGAGAAAATGAAGGAATTGCATAAAAACATGAGGGAAAAATGCCCAACTAGCTCCAGCTGCATGAGGAAAGGAAAATCGTAGGTGTAGAATGGTTTGGGAACACATTTCTAGGTTTTTTCTTGCCCCACAAGAAAAAAGACGATTTCCTAGATTGATGGCTTGCCGTAATACGAAATTGACTGCCATACCCCTCCATTTCCAATGTATTAACTGCCCCAACCAACTTCTGGAAGAATTAAATGATTGGGTGCATAAGACAAAATGTGTAGTTGAGATTTTTATGGGCCCTCTCATTGACATTTGGCTTAACACTTTTGGACCAAGGGTTTGAATAATTTTTTCTCTCTATTCCTTGTGAAATCATGCCCCCATCTCTTAGTTGCATTGCATAGCTAGTTGTGGGTATTTTATTTGAATTGCATATTTACATGATGTCTCAATTTATATTGTGTACGGCTAGCATGAGAACCATAGGTATCGATTTTTAATTGTAGATACATAAAACACTAAATCGATGGTGGAGCCTTGGCCTTGAGCTCCTCACCATGATTTAATAACAATATTTACATCATGTACAATTTTAATGCAATAAGGGTCAAAATCAGGATATTACACTTTTGAAATCCTTGAATACTTTCGGGAAAATGGACGAAAATAATTTTGATAATCTTATATGTGAAGAAAACATTTCGACGAAAGTGTATAACATTCGGCAACAGAGGGACATATTGGATGAAGAGATTGATGAGTTATGGAAACATATGAAGAAATATTGTAAAGAGAAATACTATGAGGAAAAGAAGGCATTCAACATTAAGGAACGATTGGATGTACAAGTATACAACAACAAGGCAGTGGAAGATGATCAACTGCAACATAAGATGTGGGATCTAGGCATGAAGAAGACTAGAAGAAATATGACCAGGAGGTCATAAATTTGGTAGCTCGAGAGTATGATGCAGGGGCATCGACCACCCTCTAAATCAAATAAAAACCTAAGGCTTCTAGTTAAGAAGACACGACCCTTATGTACATATAATCAAGCATTAGTTAAAATATAGAATTAAAAGTTCTTTTAGTGGACTCTTATAATTATTTTAGTAGGAAGTTACAATTTTGTTAATGTTTTTTGAAATCTGAAAGCATGTACTTCCTTTGATATATTGTAAGCTTACGAGAATTTAGAATTAGAGTAGGGGAAGAGGTCAAATAATATAGGAGAAAGAACGGCCAAAATGAATGTAAAATATAGCTAGAAGAGGAAAAATATTTTGAATGACGATAGATGCATATATAGATTTTGATTATGGAAAGGAAGTTACATACTCTATGTAAGAATTATCTGTCTGCATGATTATTTGAAGAATGTCGGTCTAGGTGAATATGAATTTAATTGGAACAATTATATATATGAAATTGATGGCATTTTTATGTGCTTTTGGTTTGAGACATCTCTATATATGTTAATGAGTGTCTCTGTATATATCTATGGTAAATATGAATAAGTTAATGCATGTATGTATGGAATTTACACATGATTTCGGTGATGAAATTATAAATGCAGAGATTGGGTAATCGAACAAGAACTTCCATCAATAAGTAGTTACATGAATATGAAATTCGCGTTATGTGGGTTCAAGATTTGGGGAGAATCGAGTTGTGATTCACTTTTGTGGAAATCTTGGTCAAAGGCTGTGTTGGAGTGAAGAGCTTCTTCTTATTGAAACTATGTAAGTGGGATTTGTTGAAATTTATGGAGTTGATTTGATAACAAGAATGACAAGACACTGTGGTTTCTTAGCTCAATCACATAAGAACTTCGTGGGACTCAACACCTTTTCCCTACAATATTGAATGAGATTCCGTATATTGTTTCTTGATTGAACATGTGAGTTTTGGAACATATGAATGCGTATCATCTGATTTGAAATAAAGAATGAAATTTTGACACGATGATAGCATTTCTTTTGTTTGAACGAATTTCTTACTATGGAATGTCATTGTCTTTGTGTTATTCATTGTTTTCTCCCAAAAACAAAGAGAGTGGTGCTTCATTTACCCATAACTAGGTCATACAAATCTTGTTCAACATTTCCATAAAGGGATTGAAGGAGTTTTGGTAGGTTGAAGGTGGAAAATTAGACATAGAGTAAGTCGGTGTTTTCTCTGTTCCTACTATAGGCTTAACATATTCCTGTAGTCTTTCAAATTCTTCTTTTATTTTTGGATTGGCTTGTTTAGCTATGATGGGTTGAAGTTGTGGGATCCACGCCTATTGTTGGCAGAGAGGTGGAATGTTGGGAACTGGGATGAAAGTTTGATTACCGATTGGGAATTGAATTTTTTGTGTATGTTTTCCTCTGTCCTACATCAATGAGAGAAGTGAACTGTCTCGATTGATTTTATGGCAATTTTTTGAAATTTGAAATAAACAATTATGAAACAAATAATATAAAAATAATTGGTATCTACTAAATGGATAATTGGTAGCAGATGCATGCATAACTCATATTCATGAATGGATAACCAACAATTCATGGTAGGTAACTAGAAGAATGTGAGAGATGAAAAAAATATAAAAAATATCAGATGATTGATAAATGAATGACTCATGGTTGATGCATGAATGCATGGGTACTTAACTTGCAATCTATTTGGAACATGATCAGTTGTGGGGTCTCCAAGGCATGCCTCATCTTCACATAGTCCCATTTTGTGTACCTCTCGTGATGGGAATATTGGTATTCCATTCATAACTAAGGTTGTCCTCGATCAAGGTGTTATACCCATATTGTGAGTGTGGGGGATTTCCTCATCGAAAAGAAACTATCAGTCTATCGATGTTCACCAACCACAAATTAAATGATGGTGGTAGTTTTATAATTTTTTATTACAAATTTTCAACGACGACCATAGAATCATTCTAGACCATACCCTTGTCCCATTCTCCCATGTTCTAGGAAAATCATACATGGTATTCCACACAAAAATTCTAAGATATAAACTCCTATCATCGTAAATATATATTATACTAGCACAACCACTTAACTTGTGGTAGGTGAACACTGATAGGACAAAAGTTAAGTGCCGCATGCATAGTTGCAATCACCCATTTTCTATGCCTCAACTACATGTTATTGCTCTCCTTTTTTTAATTAAATGGGTTGTATGCCACCAAGTGCATTATCCATGCATGATCAACTAAGAGTTATACATGCATCAACTACTAATTATTTTTCATATTCTTCTTTCTTTTATAATTGTTTATTTTAAATTTGGAACTACTTCCATAAAATCAATGTGGATGGTACACTTGTCTCATCCTTTTGCGACTAGGAAAGGGATAGTTGCTAGTCCACCACCCCAAATTCTAAGAAATATAAACACCTATTGGTGTAAAATTAAAATCCCCTATCGACGTAATTAATATTCTCTATTTTTAAGGATAATAACAAGTTCTATGGTATATGATAAACCTTATTAAAAGCATTTTCACTTAAATTAATATTTTATGAATATAAATATCAACCTAAAAAATAAAAAAATTAACATTTCATGTCATTAAGTTTATGATTTTTTTTATAAATGCCAACTAGAAAAAACATAAACATCTAAACATGCTTAAGTTATAAATATAATATTTTTTTCTCTAAATGCAAATTAAAAAATGGAACTGTTAGTCATAACATTGCAATCAAATAAAAATATTATGAATAGTTAGATTCAATTTCATTCATAAAGAATATTTGAATATGAAATTTAGTTAAAAATATTATATCAACTTATTTATTTAAGGTAATAAAATTTTAAATTAAAAATATTTGATTGAAGTTGACCATTAAAACAATGCAACTATTAAGTGCATCTTATGCAATAATACAACAGGTAGCTTATGATTCAAAAATTACTTTGAACAAAGATTCACTAGAGGTTAACTCAACTCCTTGCTTCCCATGATACCAAAAGGATGAGTGTGATAGGTTGCATGGATTCACTACACATCAAATTACCTCCACTCTTTGTGCTCATGTTGCGACAATGAGAGTTTACTCGCCACGTCATGTAGGTTGCACATTAGCTCGACGCCTAATTTCCAGATGGAGAAATTTATTAGGAGTTTGGAGGAGTTTATTAGGAGTTCGATAGTTAGATGGAGTGCACATTAGCTTGACTCCCAGCTTCCAAATGGAGTTCATTTTTACATTACCACTCCACTACATGCAATTATCACATGAGTTCAGAGGATTTTATTAGGAATTCTACTATCACACGAACAACACATTGGCTCAACTCCCAACTTCAAAATGGAGTTCAACTAAACCTTGTGGACATTGACTCAACTCCCACGTGCTATAAGGAGTTCCAGTCAGTGATCAAATTTGAAGGGCTCCTTTTAATTTCATATTGAAGGGTATATATTTACCAAACCCTTCAACTTTGAAATTTTGAAAAAATAATTATACTTTAATTGAAAAAAGAAAATTAATTATACATTTCATAAAAAAAATGCCTAATAAATATTTATACTTTAAAATTTTAATAATGTTAAAAAATAGCTAATGAAAATTTTGTAATTTCAATTAAACTATAAATTAAAAAGTTTTTTTTTAAATCAAATTTATCCACAAAACTACTATTTTACACAAATGTACACAATTCTAAAAATATTAATCAATAATTTGCTTCCCTTTATTCTTCAAAATCATCAAATTTACATCATGGGAGAGATGAAGCTATTTGCCTAGTGGAAGAGCTTTTCGGGATTTTCATTAGTTTCCATACATCATAAATGGCATTCCAATCTACCTCGTTCCAAATATATATATTTTTCCAATTCCACAAAATAATTTTTTCCAAATTCCAAATTATATTCAAATTTGAAATTCCAATATATATATTTTTCCACCCACAAAATAAATATGATAAGTGCACGGTAACAAATTAACGAACTATTATTCTCTCTTTTTAGCCAGAAAACAACAACTTTTGGCTCTGCGGGTAGGTAACACATTCACCCAAAAAAAATTACAACATTTGGCTCTGCTAATACGTAGCACATTCACCGCAAAAAAATTACAGTTCTGGAAAAATCACCCATGAATCAAGTTACAATTATTCTTTCTTTTTAGCCAGAAAACAACAACGTTTGGCTCTGTGGGTATGTAACACATTCACCCAAAAAAAATTACAGTTATGGAAAAATCACACATAAATCAAGTTACAATAACAATAAGACAACAAATAAAAAAACAAAGAAGAGGATCAACTTCGAATGGCTGAAAAAAAAATTGATGCACATGAGAAGCTCTGAAGCTCTGCAACCCCCATCACCTATTAGCTCGCCAGTCGCAATATCTGCCTCACTAGTCACGATCTCATAGTAAAGCAGCCACACAACCATCTCTTTAAATAACGGCTCAACTTCACTAATTTTGAAACCAAATTATTATTTCCAATTTCAAATATGGAATCTTTTCTTTTCTTGAATACTAAAATAAAAAATCAAGGCCCGAGATTTAGCTGGAAAAAAATAGGAAAAACTTAGAAAATGCTATAATTTAAAGAAAATGTCTATTTTAGAAAGATGTCAAAATCAATTAAGTAATTAATATGGATTAATTAATTTAATAATATTAGTTTATGTTTTATATATATTTAAAGAAATTAAAATAATATTGAAAAACTATTTCAAATTTTGTCCTTCTTTTGAAATTTATAAATATTTTTTTTTCCTTCTTCAATGAAGGATAAATTTGAAAGATTAAATTTTATTTGAAGTATATTTTATAAAATGTACTTCTGGGAAGGGCTAGACCCCCTAGAAAGGGCTATGAAGGATTCAATTTTGATCACTGGTTCCAGTGTCACATGAACTCCACATTACCATGCCATTAAGTGCAGTTATCACATGAGCTATTTTCAATTTTTTATAATTTTTTATTACATTTTTTTAAGGACAACCATATAATCAATATGGAGAGCACACTTTTCCTACTCTCCTACAATCTAGGAACAACATAGATGGTATTCCACCCTAAAATTCTAAGATATAAACACCTATCAACATAAAAACCCTTATCAACATAGTTAGAAAACATAATATTTTAAAATTGAATTAATATGATAATTCAATGTTATCTCCTATTTTATATTTATATTTCTAATTATTATAATATGAAATCTCATATATATATATATATTAAAATCTATTTATATTTTTGCTCAAATTTAAAACTAATAAAACCAAATTTACCAAACTTTTTTGTCATTGAATTTATGATTTTTATTGATTTTTTTAGATGAAATTAATCATGCATTAATAATAACAATAAATTTAATGACAAAAGAATACATTTAAATGACTAAAGAATTGTAATAACAATAAATTTAACGACAAAAAAAATACATTTAAATGACTAAAGAATCATAATATTTGTTTATATTATGGTTGACCTTATATAGAATTAATTCATTGATCCTTGTTGTATCTTTGACAAAAAATTTAATACTAAATCATACTAATATCAAGTCTTATATTGTGATTGACACTATTAAAATAAAAATAAAAGAAATCTTTATTACATAATGTTGTATATCATGGTTGAATGTTGTATATCATGGTTGACAATATATAAAAAAGTAACAGTTATGATTAACTTTATATAAAAAATAAAATAAAATTATTATTGTATATTGGTTTGTAGTAAAATTCTTAATACTAAATTATTATAATATTGTTTTATATTATAATTAACATTATATAAAAAATCATTATTAAAAAGATTTCCAAAATTGAAAACTTCCATCTCCTCCAAAGGTGCTCCATAATCTTCACTTATTAAAAAGTTAAATACCATAGTTTTTTTCCAAAACACAATTGAAAACTTGCATCTCCTCCAGAAATGCCTCAAGATCTTCACTTATTGAAAGTTAAATACAATACCTTTTTCCAAAAAGTTAAAAACTTGTATCCCCTCCAAAACTTCTACATGAAAAATCTCCAAACAAGGAACTTTGAAAACAATATTTACTTGTGATCAATGGATGAAACTTCAGGTAAGTAAAACATTTTGAAAAATCTCCAAATAAAGAACTTTGAATACAATCTTTTCTTGAGCTCTAACTGAAAAAATTTGAAAACCATCTTTTACTCATTTCGTAAATAAAAATGAATAAATGGCATCCTTCTATTGAAGATATGTTTAGCTTTCCTTCCTTGAATACATTTTATTTTTGCAAGTTACACCCTGCCTTCTTTATGAGAGGTGGGAAATAAATCTAACGTTTTTTTAATATATTTAATGATTAAAAGATTCATTACAATTTGGCTGATTATTTTGTACCCTATTTCATACGTTTTTCTTAAGATGTTTCTCTACTCGTCTCTTTTCTTATGATACGGGTCAAAAGATTATATGGACACTTCCACATAATTCTATAATTATATGTATAATGGTGAGTAGTAATAGTATATCTATTTTAATATGTAGCCACGGGGGATTCACCTTGTTGAGCAATATCTTATCACGTTCATTTATAAAGGGGGGTTTTTAACTGTGAAAAATAATGTCAATATATTGTAGGTATTGGGGGTGGAAAATATGTTATGGGGGTTTATAGGTATTGGGGGGTATAAAAGGGGGTTTCTAGTAAAAATAAGGAATATCTTGTAAAAATGGGGGTTTCTTAATTGGAAATATGTATTGGGAGGGGGGCTCAACAAAATGATTTTTGCAAGTAATTATCAAATATCTAGTGAAATTAGGGGCATTTTTTAATATCTCTTGAACAAAGGCGCTATGACATGGTTTCACTAAGTGAAGACCCATGTATGTAGCAACGTGAAACTCAATATTTGTTGTTTTCTAATTAAATTATGGAGTGACGATAGGTTGTCGAAGTGGGAAAGAAGCACAAAGCAATATAAGTGGATGAGGTTGCAGTTAATTACAACAATGAGGTTAGTAGAAGATCATGATGGGCATCAAACCTGTACTGTATAGGAATCATGTCTATCGCCACAGACCATCTCTCGTCTATGATAAGTGGAGTATACCAAAATATTAAGAAATGAATTCACAAAAGTAATTCTTGAGAAGATGTGTCGAATTTACTTGGATTTTTCACCATTTAGAGAGCTTGGTCTCTCAATATATTCGAAGACCACGAGCTTGAGCTCTTGACCATTTCTTAGACTTTTCCTTCTTCTCATTTCTCTTTTACTCTGTTCTTCTCTTGGAACTTTGTTTTTTTTCTTTTTTTCAACTATTTATACAAAGACTTGAATTGTGCTTATTTTGAAAGCTATAGACTAACATTAAAGATTGTAATTTAATTCATGAGTGCAAATTCACCAAACTTCTTGACAAACAAAATACAACTGAATTAATATGGCGATAACTCCATACCCTAACAAAGTGACTGACAAAACAATATTTCTATAGACTCTAATAGAGTAGACTGAAATGTGATGCAAATCTACTTGTAAGTAATATTTCTAACACTCCCCCTTAATTATAAGGAGATGGGGATCATTAAAACAAAATTTTACAAATTGTTTCAAAGATGGAACTTGCTCTAAGCATTACATAATTCATTGTGAAAATTTTGTCACTTCTAAACTTACTTCACAGATACTAGAATGTGTTTGTTGGAAATGGCTTTGTAAATATGTCGGCTAGCTTCTCTTCAAGCATGCAAAATTCTAAACAAATTTCTTTGTTGTTTACCAATTCTCTTATAAAATCATACGTTGTGTCAATGTGTTTGGTTCTCTTATGGAACACATGATTCTTCAATAGTGCAATGACTGAATTGTTGTCACAGTAAATGGTTGTCGGTTCTTGCTAGTTCTGCAAGAGGTCTCTTAACATCCTCCACATCCAAACAACTTGACATGAAACACTTGTAGCTGCAACATACTTTGCTTCTGCTAAAGACAGAGTCAAAATGGGATGTTTCTTTGAATCCTGTGATATACAACACCTATACCAAAATGAAATATGTACCAATATGTGCTTTTTGTGTCATCTATGTTTCCTCCATTGTCACCATCAATATATCCAATGAGTTTAAAATTTTCTGAGGTTGAATACAAAATGCCAAAGCCCTTTGTGTCACTTATATACCTTAGAATTATTTTACTTGTGTGACAATGAGAGTCTTTTGATGACTCCATAAACCTTGATATCATACTTACGCCATACATTATGTATTGCCTTGGTGCAGTAAGATACATAAGGATTCCTACTATCCTTTTAAAGAGCTTAGAATCTACATTTGACCCATCATATTCCTTGCTCAATTTCAAACTTATTATCACTATTGTTGGGGATCCCTTACAATTGGACATATTGAATATTTTCAAACATGCATTTGCGTACTTCGACTAATATATAAATATACCACTTTTAGACTGTTAGACTTCAATGCCCTGAAAAAAATTCATAAGCCCCAAATCAGTGATTTCAATTTCACTTTCCATGACTTATCTAAGTTCTTTTATCCCAAAATCACCAGTAAAAATTAAATCATCTACATACAGACAGAAAATTAACATGTTACCTTGCTCATTAACTTTGGTGTACAACGTCGCTTCACTTTCACTTCTGTGGAATCCATTTTGGGTGAGGTAGGAATCAATTTGACTATGCCAAGCTCTAAGAGCTTGCTTCAAACCATAGAGTTATTTTTTCATCTTGCATACTTTGTGTTATTGTCATGGAACTTCATACCCTTGTGATTGTTCCACGGATACTTCTTCCTCTAGATAGCCATTTAAAAATGCATATTTAACATCCATTTGATAAATAGCCCATTTGTTTTGTGCAACAATGACAAAAACTCTTCTGAATGTACCCATTTGTGCGAAATGTGAAAAAGTTTCATTGAAGTCTATACCCAGTTGTTGTGTCAACCCTCTTGCAACCAATATTTCCTTGTGCTTCTGCACATTCCCATCATCATCTTTCTTGGTTTTGTAAATCCATTTGACACTTGTGTTGAATTTCCTTGAATTGGAAAATGTCTGGTTGTCCTAGGATTGGTCTAGGATCCCTCATTTTGGCTTGTATGTTGTATTGAACCACTTTGTCGACCATATCATCATGTTTGATCGTTGACACAATCTAGATATTATTCTCAACAGTTCCATCCCATGCTTCATTCTCGACTTGAATTGAACATCTCGATTGATAATTACTTTTCTTGTGATAGGATCATACAACTTATATGCTTTGGTGTCTTTAGAATAACGAACAAAAATACATTTATGTGCCTTATTGTCTAATTTCCTTTTCATCTCATCTTGAAGATGGGCATATGTGACACAAGAAAAAACTTTGAAATGAGAAAAACTATGTTGCATACATGTGTCGAAGCTTCTTGAGGGACTTTGTTCTTCACACTCTTCGTCAGACACCAATTCATAGTGTATACAACAATTGCCACTGCCTTAGCCCAATATTCATTTGACAAACATTGCTTGGATTCCATCAAACTATGCACCATTTCCATAATTCTTATGTTCTTACTCTCTACGACATCGTTTTGCTGAGGTGTATATCGTGCAATGAATTGCTTGTGTATGCCATGGGATTTACAAAAAATTAGGAAATCATTTGAGACATATTCACCACCTCTGTCAGTCTTTAATGTCTTGATGTTGTATCCACTTTACTTCTCCACAAGTGCCTTGAACAACAGAAAACAATCAAATGCACAAATGTTTGTTTCAAAAAACATACCCATGTTTTTCTTTTGAAATCGTCAATATAAGTATGAAAATAATTGTAGCCTCCTATCGACAGTGTTTGCATTCGCCCACAAGTATCAAAGTGCACAATTTCAAGTGGTGTGCACTCTCTATATGACTTTGCGATTGGAAATGTCTCTCTATGTTTCTTGCAAAAAATGAAGTCTTCACAAAATATGGGTCTAGTTTTTTAATAAATGGAAATCCTTTCACCATATTCTTCATGTGCAATAGCTTCATCCCACCAAATTTCAGATGTCCAAATCTGAAATGCCATAGCCATGATTCATCATGAACCTCTCATCTAAATGTTGTTTATATTTCAACACTATCTTTTTCTTCTTTGTCAAAATGCTTGTCTACTTCTTTGCTTTCTTCCTTAAATGCAACTCTGGAATTTGTCTTTCCTTTCACGGCTAGACTTATACACAAGGGAAATAAGATATTGCTTGTCATTGGTAATTTTTCTATCAATTGGTTGCTTGGGTGTATGTCATTATTCACACAATGATTGTCTTCCATGTAAACTTTGTAACCTTTCTATAAAAGTTGTCCAATGCTCATCAAATTGTGTTTTAAACCTTCCACACAATAAACATCATGAATAGTCTTTTTCTCCCCCTGTTTGGTTAGAATAGAGATAGTACACCTTTTCCCAAAATAGTGACTTGGATATTAATTCCAAGTGTGAAATCAATTTGAACTTATTTGTCTCGACTAGAAAACAAATTTGAATTACCAGTCATATGGTTAATACAACATGAATTTAAATACCATATGTCACATGCATTTTCTTGGACAACATTGCATTCAATTAGGGATGTTCATGCTAAATACATTGAACTAGTTGAGGTGTTGGTGTTGCTTGACTGGTTTTGACCTTGCTTTCCTTGGTCATATTGTTTCTTCTTGCATTCATATGTAAAATCTCCAAATTTCTTAAAATAATGACATTGAATTTTTTATTTATCAAACCTATGACTACTTGACTGACTGGGATTCTGATTTTGATCTCTACCAGCAACATTTGCATGACCACTGTTGTGTTTTCCTTTGGAGAAAATTCTTGGATGACTGTGATGCAGATGCACCTTCTAATGATGTGTTTGATCTGTTGATTTTGCTTCTCTTTATACAACTACTTATACAAATACTTGAATTCTGCTTCTCTTGGAAGCTACCGACTAACATTGAAAACAGTAATTTAATCCATGACTATAAATTCACCAAACATCTTGACTTGCAGAAAAAACACGGCTAAATAAATATAGTGAGACATAAACTACATACTCTGACAAAGTGACTGACAAAACAATATTTCTATGGAGTTTTTGAGAGCAGACTGAAATGTGATGCAGAGAAGCCTAATCTGATTAAGTCCGTCAACAGGAAAACGACAATTGACCATAATAAATCTGATTAGAGTAGTTTACAGAACAAGTTGTTATGAAGCACCCAAGGAGGGCAACCACCAAAAGGGTTTGAAGAGGGGGAGTGATATAATTTTTGAATCACCGTCGAGAATATGCTGGTGTGAATATTACTTCAACATTTTGGCAATATTTAATGAGGTCCGATGCTCATCCAAAAGCTGAAGGACGCTTTTAAATTCATATTAAAAAATATTATGTTAGCTGAAAATATTGATGCTTTGGAGTTTTGGAATAATTCTAAATTATAATAAATTTAGTTAATGTGAAGCATGATTGCCCATACAGGAATTAATTTTTGTAATATACTCGAGAGTAAACTAATTAAGTAATTAGAAGTCAATGTCAAACATTCAAAGTAAAGCATCAACCATAATAAATAACTCTAAAGCATCCACCATAATAAATAACTCTATTATAAATTAAAGGTACATCCATGGCCACGTTATTAGTAATGCACATGTAAAATAAAACACATCTTCCACCTATGAGTAGGATCTATGTAATTTTACATAACCACCACCCTGATCATATGATAAAATTGTATTTCCTTATGCATTTGAATAAAGATGTTAAATATAATTATTGTTCATGTTAATATTTTATTTTGTTAAATATATAATATTTAATTTTATATTGGTTTTTTATAGTGATTTTATTGTTATTTAGTAATTATGATATTTTATTTATAGTTGAATGAAATATGTTATTCAAATTTACTTTTCAATAGAATTTTATGAACTATCACAGTTAATGATTAAACCTCAATCACTTTACTTATTGATATCGTTGGTTTTGTTTCAACAATATGAGTTCTTTCTCTTGATGCGGGTGCTTTACAAGGATATTTGGCACATAGGTAAGTAAAAGTAGAGTTCACAGCAATCCACCATGTGGATCACCCTTCGCCCACTCCTCATGCAAATTAATTCACTCTGGAAAATGAAGTGTGGTCCATTAATGAAGTCAACCTTTCTATCTCCGATCAAAGCGATCTGTGGTACTATAGTAATCATGCCTCTTCCAAGTGAATTTATGGATCCTTGGGAAGTTGAACAAATGCATTTCACCGAGTAAGGTTTTTAGATTCGATCCTTTGTGTTCAGAGTTCTTGTTGTGTCTTCTCTCAGTGTTTTGGTGGAATCCTTCCTCTTGGATGATATAGGATACGTATCTCTGGTTTTCTCTCTTTATCTGATTCTCATTCACTCTAGGTTAGTGTTTTTCCTCTTTGGCTCTTGCACTCAAAAGGAAGAGGTTTTGAGCTTTAGTTTTTAGTAGCAACCATGTCTAAGTGGCTTTGCGCCACCCCATGACATGGAAGTATAGGTTGTGGATGTTCTGGTAGGCGTGGACACAGATGATTCACTAACAGTGGTTACAATACATCTATCTTTCGGCGTTTGAGAAATATCTTGGACGATTGGAAGGAGGAAATGCTGGTGTAGTAGTTGGTTGGTCAAAGCACCTGAATTCGAGACAAACATTACTGGTTGGTTAAGAACCAGTTTTCCTAGGTCTTTATGCACTCACATGAAATTTCCTAGGAGAATAGCCCTTCTCCATCCCCCTCTCCAGCTCCATCTCTTAACACCTTCTCCTCATCATGTCCCTCTCAGGTCTCCAAACCACCTGAGCATCATGGAACACAATTGAGCAAGGATATTCCACAGGTTCATGAAAAAGAAGATATAACGTCCGCAAGTGACCATAAAAGGAAGCATGTGGAGCACAAGAGTCCTATGGATCTCTCTTCTTCCAGGAAAATGACATGCCTTCCTATAAAAGAAGCTCCTAACAACCCTTCCAATTTTGAAAATTATCGGTGCCCAATTCTAGAGGGGAATCCTGAAGATGCAGACACTATCTATAGTCCCCCCAGTATTTCCATGGTTTTTAGTTACTTTAGAAATATTATTGTTGTTATATTACATAGAAATCTATCAATAGGAATAGCTAGTCTTTTTTGTTTATGGTTTCAAAATGCACTCTGTGGCTACTAATTCTTTGGGCCGTGTAAGTCTGTTATATATTCAGGGGTAAGCCATAATAGTAGGTTTTTTGAATTTCCATGCGTGGAAGACCATACTGGAAGGATTTTTTGTTATCCCATGCATGGGAAGGTCGTCGAAGGTCACTAGTTTGATGTTTTGGATATATGTGAAGACAATGTGGGAGCTTAGACATTATGACTCTCTTGTTTTTGCACTATTCTTTGTATCATAATATATTTTTTTCTATAGAACTTACAAAAAAAAATATGAGTTCTTTGTTCTTATCTTCTTCCTTCCCACAATAATTTGAGGCATTCAAAAGCCATATCACCTTTCACTCCACATCTAAAGTAAATGCCTCATATCTATTGTTAATCATCTTTATTTCTCATCATCAAATCTACTTCTAATGGGTTAATCTACACTACTAGAGCTTGCTTCATATTCCTCTTCTTTTCTCTATGTAATCATTGACCTCTCCTCGTTGTTTATTGCTTTCTATGAAACATATCCTCAATTCTCAAGGTTTCTTGATAACCTTCTGCAATTGAACAAATTTTTAACGCATCAAAATGATCTTGCATGGAACAATTCAAAACAAGAACAAATTTGGAAATGGAATCTAGATTCTTCTCATTTTGTCTAAACCTTATATAAATCTTACATAGAATTCCTTGTTGTACTCTTTTACAGTAATCTTTACTTGGTTTAGATTACAAAATATTCTTAACATATTCAAAACATAATCTATGGGTTGAAATTTTCTTTTCAACTTTGCTGCCTTTACCTTCTAGGTTTTAAATGTGTCTTTCCTTGCATAGTCTATTTCCAATAGCAACTTGTCCAACCATAAAGAAACATGAATTTTCAATATTGTACAAGTAACCGAACCCTTATAACATCTTTATTTTGTTTAAATTAAAAATACTTTTCCATTTCTTCTATCCAAGCTATCTATTCCTTATAGGATTTAAACTTCCAGAAAATAAGAGTTTCAAATTTAGGTTTACATCTAATTTCTCTAATTATTATCTTTTCAACTATCATTTTGTATCTCTTATTATGTTGCTTCTATGACATCCATATTCACCAAAATTCTCCTCATCATTATTGCAAGGTCATTATCGCCATCATGTTCTTGTCCTCTAAGCCTTTTATGACCTCTTCCATCTCCAATTTTTTTTATAGATTAGTATAAAAATATGTCTCTGTTAGCTCTCCACTTCCAAACAATCTATGATATCCCTTGCTCCTCTCTTGGACAATTCTAATAAGTGAACTCATATCCCTTGCTCCTCTCTTGGACAATTCTAATAAGTGAACTCCTATCTTTACAGAATTGTCTTCCACTAAATAGTCATATTAGAACCGTCAACTCACTTTAACACCACTTGATGCAGTACTTAGGGGATATTTAAACAACAAAATCAATCAAAACGTACACCAAATTTGTAAATGCTTTAACATATAATAGACATTCAACAAAGAGTATGTTATCAATTTAGAAACCCAACAAATAAATTCAATAACAACATTGTAAATTTATAAGACAATGGCCAACCATCGAGCATGCCTTATTACATTCACATATCCTATACACACGTCTCTAGATCACATAACACGAGTAACTACATAAGAAAAAATCAATGCAGATCCAATGCTCAATTACAATTATCATATTTATGCTTCAGGATTTAACTATTATATTCCAAATAATTTTCATTGCATTGGGTACCTCATTAGAGTTAATAAATAGGTTAAAATTGACTCTTTAGATTCCAAAAACAACTGAATTATTAAAGTTTGAATAAGTTAAATTGAAAAACAACTCGAGGATTTTTTTTGTCCTTTTAGATAACACTAAATAATTGATTTAATTGCACCCCTTAAACTCAATATTTTCTTAATGTAATTTGGAAGGTAGATAGAGGAATATGTAGTCTACATTGTGTAAAAAAAATAAGCTCTCGATTGGTTGTGCACAAGTCAAAATAATTAATCCTATTTATAGAAAATTCTAAGTGTGTAATGTCTAAATAGGCCATGGTACTTAAAACTCAATCATATGTTTTATGAAATTTGGTAAATAGATAGATGAATGTGTCCTTTACTAGATACCGAATTTCATAGATTAAATCCAAATTATGAGAGTGTGTTAATCAATATCTATTTTTAAATTCAGTGCATGAAGGTATAATATAATTTCCTTAAAACATATCATTTCCAAAATTAAACATACAATTCCAAGAAATAAGTGAATGCTTATCAAAGTATTGAAATACTAGCTCAAAATCTATAAAAGTTAAACACAAAATTTAAAATAAATGTTTAAGTATACATGATTACCAAATCCTCATGGTTGCTCTTCCATCTCAACTGAAAAATCTCATTCTCGACCCAATTATTCCAACTTGCTCTGTATTGAATCAAGGGTTTCAACTTCTTATGAGTTAGTCTCACCCTTACCAACATAGTTTAGATAAAATATCTAGAACAATAATTAAGATCCTATAAACCACAATATTTTGGAAAAAAATTGAATCATGAACATATTTGAATTGAAACTCAAAGCCAAAAGTGTAATACCCTGGTTTTGACCCCATTTGCATTAAAAGATACATGATGTATATATTGTAATTGATTGTGGTGTGGAGCTCAAGGCAAAAGCCCCACCATTGATTTGGTTGTGTTATGTTTCGGCGATTGGGATCGTTGTCGATGGTATATCGTGCTATCTGGCACATTATAGTTTTGGCGTCATGTAAATATGCAAAACTAATAAAAAACCTACAACCAGCTATGGCAGTGAAACGATAATGAAAAGGGCATGATTTCCTAAGGATAATGGGGGGGAATTGTCTAACCGTGGGAGCCATTGGGAAAGTGCCATGTGTCAACCACCCATTTAAAACCTCTGTTGTTAGTTGGGGGCAGTTATTGCTGAGGAGTGGTGGGTGGCAATACTATCAGTCCTTTCCCACACGCCCACTCCACCAACAGACTCTCCATATTTGCATGGGAAGGGAAGCAACATATTTCATTCTCTCTCCACGACTGCTTTGGGGGCATTCTCCCATTCTCTCCAAGCTTGCTCATTTTCACGCATAGGCTGGAAGTGGTCGTCCTCACATAGAAGACGTTCTGTTTTCCTCACGCATTGGTTGGGATTCCCCATCGTTTTTCCCCACACAGAGAACTAGGGGTGTCGTTTTCGGTCATTTACAATTCCTGCTATGGGCATGTATTTTTACTTACCGATTTGTGGTCTATGTGTCTATTTCCCTCATGCACGGGTTGAGAGTCCAATTTCTCCTTCCATTTCGGGCTGTGTAATTTTCCCGTGGCTTCATTGCTGAGACCAGGGCTATTGTTTTCCCCACGTTGTTCGTTGTTGTGGGTTCTTTTACATTTTGGTTTGTTGTGGTTATTATGGAGTCGTTTTGGCCACGATAGGGCCAAGAAGGACTCAGGGATCAATTTTTCCCTGTCCAAGCTGTGAATCACTTGTTTGGCTGCGTGTATGCAGTGGTTGGTATTCAGACTGTGTTGGAGTGGGGATGAGGGATTGGTTTGCTTGATAAACCTGGTGTCTTTGGGGAACCACACAGACAGAGCCAGAGCGTTGGATTTCTTCTCCACAACCCCTGAATAGCACTAGAAGGGAGGTCAAGTCTTGAGGGACTGTGTAGCAGAGAAGAGACTGATTTCTTGGTGTTGGGTGTGTGTGGGTGTCTTAGAAGTCAGGCTAGTTCTAGTGTAGGTGTACTTAACTCTTCAATGAGATCACCAGCTTAGCATTCAACTTTTTCTAGCTCCTTGATGGCCTAATAAACCCTACTGTGTTGGGTTGGCTGCTTTGTGTATCCTTGGATATGTGTAAGTGTTGTAGTCTCACCGATCACATAAGGTTACCAATAATACATACTCAAACATACATACATCACAGAGACAAGAGATAAGAACAAGTATATAGAATAACAGATTACATGAGAGGGTCCATACAATACAGAGAAATGAACCACATTCTCATCTGGCTCAATAGCCTAATATATATGATTTACAAACAGTTACAAATAACTACCTGTCAGTTCACTCAACCGAAACGACCTTAGGTGGCTGACCTAATCTAACTAGTCGGCTGACCGACTTAGTCAGTTAATTGACTAAGTCGGCTATCGTTCAAGTCGACTTACCGACTTGCTCCTTCAACATCTCCCCCATGAACAAAACTTTTCTTCATCCCGAAGAAACAGGGAGGTACCCAAAATTTCTTTGTCCATCTAAGTAGTCATTCTTTGTGCTTGGTCTTCATGGGCTGTTAAGTCTGATGGTTGGTCTTTTTTGTACACAGACTTTGACAATTGCTTCAGCTGTCACTGCCAGTTGATGTTGGAAATCCGTCCAACTCTGCAAAATTTTCTGTATGTCGATAGTTAGTGTAGTCAGACTGGATAAGTTCAACATTTTCTCTAGTATGGAAACTTCCACTATTTTTTCCATGTCAGGACACATAAGCTGGTCCTTTTCCTCCGCTATCTCCAGTAGCCTTTTCATTTGCAGGAAGATGATGTCTACTTTTTCGAGGTTTGGAATGGCTTGTTGCACCCATTGATGTGCTTCTCACTCGAGCTTCTATAGTTTAGCTGTTTCAAGCACTATTTGATCTTCAATTGTGCATCTCAGTGCTTCATCAGTGTTTTTCCTCTTCTCGAGTGCTTGGATCTCTTGTCAAGTCTACCTGGTTTGCTGATAGACTTGCCCATAGTAAGTAGGCCAGTCTCTCAATACTTATTCTGTAATGACAGACTCCTCCATGTGATCTTGCAACACCTTGTATGCTTTTGCAAAGGTTGTGTGCTGCTCTGCCAATAGTCGAACGGTTTCTTCTTTCTGTTCCTCTTTTGTGTCTTGAATTTGTGCCTGCAGTGCCGACACCACACTCTCAAATAGCTGATAAGCTTTTTCTAGTGGTGTGTCGTTGTCAACCTCTGCTGGTCCTGGTATCACCATTTGTACAAGGCTTCTGCATTTGTTGAGAGACTCGACTTCTTCTTTTTCATTATTGTCAAGCTCCTTACATCTCTGCTGGCTCCTTGTCTTTGCTTCAATTGCCAGTGTTTCTAGGAGTTGTCCTAGCTCTGCATCTTTCAACTTGGTTACATCGACCATAGTTGGTTGTCCCGAAAATGGAACCAATGTTGTAGTCTCACCGATCACATAAGGTTACCAATAATACATGCTCAAACATACATACATCACAGAGACAAGAGATAAGAACAAGTAGATAGAATAACAGATTATATTAACATGAGAGGGTCCATACAATACAGAGAACTGAACCGCGTTCTCATCTGGCTCAACATCCTAATATATATGATTTACAAGCAGTTACAAATAACTAGCTTTCGGTTCACTCAACCGACACGACCTTAGGTGGCCGACCTAATCTAACTAGTTGGCTGACCGACTTAGTCAGCTGATTGACTAAGTCAGCTATCGTTCAAGTCGACTTACCGACTTGCTCCTCCAACAGTAAGCCTACTTGTTCCTTATTCCTCAGGAAATCATGCCCAGCTTGGGGGTGGTAGCGTTGCTGAGAGACTAAGGAGGACGCTAGCCTATGGTTGGGTGGAACCGTTGCAGCGACGTAGTTGGTTGTGGGACGAGTTCTTTATAAGATAAGTATTCTTGACTATTTCATTTCTGCAATCATATTTACTATTAATGAATTATGATGAACATGTTGAATGCTGGAGTGTATGGTTTTTTTTCCACTGTATGTTAAACAATTATGCATCTCTACATGTTTTTACTTCCAAGTATTTTATTTCAGTTTATATGTATGTACATGTTCATGGGGCTAGTTGCCTGGATGGTTTGTGTATGGTAGCGTCCTCTTCATCGGTCGGAGGGTCGGGGACGTTATAGAGTGGTATCAGAGCTAATGTTGCAGCATGGGCGTGAATGGGCCATGAAGAATCGGTTAGCAGAGGAAGGTTTCCATCTGCCCAGCAGAAATTAGAAGAAATTTGTGCATGACAAGAGAATTTTTAAAAATTTCTGTAAGTGTTGAGATCATCGGATCGTTGGAGGAGTTAGTCTGAAGCCCTGCTGATGCATCGAATCGCCTAAGCAGAAGGCCGCCCGATGGAAACCATGGAATAAAAATTTCAAAAATTTTTCTAAGTGTCCAGACTATTGGCCCATCGAAATACTTAGTGGGAAGATCCTCCGATGCAGTGGAAGTTTTAGTCGGAAGACCCTCCGATACAGGACACCGGCGGACGGTGAAAGAAAATTTTTTTTCGAAAAATTTTCCAAGTGTGAAAACCATTGGAAGCCTTCAGCTAAAGACCGCCAAAACGTCGGCCCCTTTAGCTGGAAGAACTTTCGATAGCACCGGAAGAAGAAAAGTTGAAGACGGAATCGAGGGTTTTGGTGGAGAACAGGTGAAGTCGGAGCCACAGTGTCGACAAAGATCACCTGAAGACCGCCGAAACGTCAGCTTATTTAGTCAAAGGAACACCCGATACAGACCAGTGATGACGACAGCGGGAGGAAGAGTCGACTGGGCGTCGATGGAAAAGAGAAGAAATCGGAGCTGACAAAGTGGCTAGAAGAGGGAGTAGGTGCCGCAACGGCGATGAAAGGAAAAGGATGAAAGCATCGATGCGGAGGAGAAAGAAGGAACTTTCGCCGGAAAATTTTTCTAAGTACTGAAAGCATCAGAAAGCTTTAGATGATCGAATCGCCGATGCGGTGGCGGAGGAATCAAGAAGATAAATTTTCTGAAAATTTTTTCAAAGTATGGAAATCATCAAAAAAATTTAGTTGATCGAGGAGCCAAAATGTCGACAGAGATCTCTGGAAGACTGCCGAAATGTCAACAAAAATTACTTGATGGAGCAGCTGATGCGGCGGCAAACGTCGACAAAAATTAGTTGAGTAAGTAGCCGACACGGCAGCGGTAAGAAGAGGAAGACAAAAAGAAAAAAAAATTCAAAAATTTTCCTAAGTGCAAAAAACATCAGGAAAAAGTTAGTTGTTTGGTCTGTCGATGCGTCGGAAGGAGTTAGTTGTTTGGACCGTCGAAGCGTCAGAAGAAGTTAGCTGTTTGGTCCACCGATGCGCCAAAAGGAGTTAGTTGTTTGGACCACCGAAGCGTCGGAATAAATTAGTTGTTTGGTCCATCGAGGCATCGGAAAGAGTTTATTCGATCGGGCAGTTGGCGCAGCAGCATGAGAAAGAAGAAGTTTTGCCGAAGTGTTAAAAGCATCAGAGAATTTTAGTAGATGGAGTGGCCAATGCGGTGGTGGATGAGGAAAGAAAATTATTCGAAAAAATTTCTAAGTATGAAAACGTCGAAAAAATTTAGATGATGGGGTCGCCAACACATTGGAAACTTTTAGCTAATGGGACCACCGACATGTTGAAAAAAGTTAGTTGTTTGGACCATCGACATGTCGAAAAAAGTTAGTTGTTTGGACCATCGACATGTCGGAATCCAGAGGAAGATCGGATCGAAATGTCGGAAAACATTAGTTTTTTGGACTGCCAATGAGTGTCAAAAAAATTTAGTTGTTTAGACCCCCGAAACATCAGAAGCTTAGTCAACTAAGGATCTGACGCATCGAAAAATTAGTTGGGAAGAGACCCGATTTGATTAAGGAAATTTTGAGTTTTTCAAGTGGGATTTCTCAGCGGACTTCAACTGCTTCTCAGTGCGATTCTCAGTAGTTTCCAGTGGATTTTCAGAGCTGAAAAGGAAGAAATTCTAGGTGGTTGAAGTTGACTTTTCAGACCAGAATATAGTTGTAAATTTGGGGAAAATCACCATTTTAAAAGTGGTGTGATTTTCACACCCGAAATCAGAATGGAGCATGTGGATAGATGTTGGAAACCTTATCCATTAGGGAACAAGGGAGAATCACCAGAGTGGAATGCGGAGCAGAAAAATACTAGTGGTTGTTTGAAAAAAAAAGTGTTTTGCTGCCAATATGGACAAATCCGAGAACTGCATGCCTAGAGATAGCAAAGACCATGAAGTAGAACCAGCTATTATGTGGAAGAGCAATTTTAGGAAAAGATGAGGGTTTTGAAAAGGAAAATCCCTTAAACCCTGTCTTGTTAACTATATTCATATTTTATAAGCTTGTGTACATAGAAATTATGGCATGGGGAAACTGAAAATACATGGGGATATGTTTGCGTGCATAGGATATCACATATTGGTAAAAATAGTGAGAATTATACATTTATAATGAGCCAATAATAGTAAATATTGCATTGGTGTTGGCATTAGTGGAAAAACCAACAACAACATGAGCATGGATGGATATGTTGCTGATGCTGATGAATGTGACCAGCAACCCTATGGAGAAAGGGATAAGGCAACAAATCCAGGATCAAAAGTTGGTGCGCGAATTCTACAATCTCCTGCAAGATACCAACTAAACTGGTAATGTCAAGGGTGTAAGTAGGATCCATGCAGGTAATGGTTTAATTATGACAATTGCATGGAGTGGTAAGGGAAAGAGGCCTCATACCATGTGGTTATTTAAAATTTATACTACATTCATATAGAAATATGTTGATATGAACTTAATAACCAGAACAAGTGAGGACTCGCGGTCTTGATTATAGTAATGCATCCTATATGAGGTATTCATGGTTAGGCCATGGTATGTTTGAATGCATAGTATTCCTAAATCAATACAAGGTAGCATTGAGTGGATATGCATTAAGAGATTTTATAAATCTTGTAGTTATGCATTGAATGGATGCATATGAAAAGCTTGGGTAAATGTTGTAGATATGCATACATAAGTATGGGTGCAAATGTTGTGATGCATCACATGAATGCATCAAGATAGTGCATGTGTTATTATGACTAACCAATGGCTGAAATGATGAATTGATGATAATTCTATAACCATTTCAAGAGCTGTTATGAATGCAGGATAGTAAGTGCATGAAGGGGGTGGTCATGATCGATTGGCTGCCGAAAATGCTCTATAGAAGGGTAAGGTGGTACAAATGATACGCTTGTGAAGTAAGAGTATCTAAACATTTCATTTAAATTGCATAAATGATGTGAATATACCTTGCAATTTTAGTATGATAATGATTCGCGTAAAGTAAATGAGTTTTGGGTAATATTGATATGCTAACAGCTGGAAGTATTTGAATTCTACAATTCTGAAAATGCTTCAGTGATTGTTGCAGCAATGAAAAAAGTTATATGCATCAAGACTTACCAAGTGTTTGGCTGATTGAAGTTCAGGGTTCAGGTAGATTGTTTGGGGCATGGAAATGCGGGTAAGACCATGACAAAGGCCGAAATCTACCATGTGAAAGAGCCAAACCTCATGAGAAGAGTCTCATGGTTGTAAAAATAGTTTGTATGCAGAATGGGTTGTCAATTTGGACTTATAAATTTCAGATTTGAGAAATTGCTGACAACTACTAATCACTATTGGCTTGCATAGAATTGTGTCAGGAGGACGTGTTGTAAGTGGATGAATGAGGATCACCTCATTGCTGAGCAAATCAATTTCTGTAGTAAACAGAGATGCAAATTCATATTGAATTTAATTACTAATGCCATTGCTTGGTTATGGAACAATCAAGTTTGGATTGTATTAGTAGATAATGATTGACTGTTTGGCTACTTGATGAATGTGCCAGGGGGACACATTGCAGGAAGACCATGTGTGATGGCCTGTAGGAGCCAAACTTCATGGCGAAGTTTCCCCTATCTTGGAAATAGATTTCGGGTGAAACTCCATTGGACATTTTGGAAATGTCCCATCTGCACTACATGTTTGGTAAGCAACATGAGTGAGATGGTATAGATTATGTTGGTAAGACATGTGTGGGATATGGAATGTAAAAAGGAGTTGGGATGGAAAACTGAGGGACTGTCAACTCAGATAAGGGAGCCCCCATTCCTTCTTAACGAAGGAATACTGCATCGGCAAATGGATAAGTGTTCTATGACCCTAGCTAAGAATATGCATGTCCAATTGTTAAATTCAATATGCAGGGCATGTTTGGATTTTATTTCCATTATGAGAGATTGCTTGAGTATGAATAGGGCCTACATGGCTCACATCTAAAAGGGGTGCACACTTTTTCGATGTCGAGTCATGAAAGGGTTTTCAATATTGACTACACCCTAGGGAGTGGATGCACTCCTGGTGTCTCAATACTTGATAGTGTATGATATGAAATATGATTACAGTTTTAGAGCAATAACGCTGATGAGTTTGCTTATATTGCTTATGTTGGCAGGCTAAACAGATGCAGTTTGGTGTTGCACACTAAAGAAAAATGGTTATTGTTGGTATAAGTGTATGTTGGTATAAGTGTATTGTTGATATAAGTGTATGTATTATTGTTGATATAAGTGTATGTTGGGCTGTTATATGCCTAGGGATCCATAGTAGATCCTGGACCTAGAAATGGTCGTGGTAAAGTTTCAAGCCCAGTCGGCGTGAAGGTGTACTAGTTAAACATTAATTATTTGATGTTGTGGAGCAGCCTGCGTGCTGACCTAACATCCAAGTCCATAGGAAATCCCAAGGCTTGCAAAGCGAAGCAGGACCCTGTCGACCAGAGAGGAAATGCACAAGACAGATAAGTATTGGATTATCTTGCAACTTCTTGCTTATGAAAATACTTGTGTATATGGTTTGGTTATAATCTTCTAACTCTTGTCTAGAGACAAATCGATGAGAATAAACTAAACATGTGAATCTATTTAATGTTTGAATATAGGTATCGCTGGGAGCAAGGACTATGAGGGCATCCTAGGGGTGCATGTGGACATGTAACTGTCCTAAAGCGCTCAAAATGAGCAGTAATGAAAAAGGCGCCAATGAGACTCTAAATGTCCAAGCAACCGAGAGTTGTAGACAAACCATGTGGAGAGACTCCATGGTTGAGAGGTCTGGAATAGACCAGAGACACTAAGTGTCATGGCTAAGAAGGGTTGATCCAGCACTCATGGTGAAGTGAAAGAGGCTAAGAGCATGAAAGTCATAGTGGTGGTGTGGGTTCCATAATGGAACAAGACAAAGAGGGAAAAAATCTTGCTGCTCTCTCTTTCCTTTTTTTATATACCTATGCATTGTGAAAACATAAGACTGTTGAATGCATGTATGGATGAAAATAGAACGTGTTTATTTGCTTAAAATAAATTGTGAATGCTGGAATAGTTAATTCCCTACCCAAGAATGGACATGAATGAGCTCATGTGCCTGTTGGGAAGGCATGAAAAGTATGAAACTCTCCTTGATAAGACTTAGACTGCCATGTCAATTGGGCAATTGATTGACTGATTTTAATGCCTATATTATGCTTGGTCTAATAGAATTACAATGATGCATTTCACAGGTGAGAAAAGTGAAATCCAGTTGTGCACATTGATCATGGCAGCAAACCAAAAGATATTAGACTTGGCTGGATGTCTCCTTTAAACAATTGCCAAGACCCAAGAAAATCTTGGAGAGATGCTCAAGATACAGAAAAGGCAGAATGAGATGAACCACCATATTTTTCAAGACTCTATTTGTTTGCAAAAGGAGGTAAAAAGCCTTATGGGAGCAATCCATAAGGGAAAGAAAAGTGGATCAATGATGGGGCATTCGTCCAATCGGTCCGTTAAGAAACGTTCTAGGCATGAAGACTCAAAGGAAATTGAGCAGGTAAAGATGAAGCAACCAACGAAATGTTGGAAATACGGAGGACATCATTACCATCGGGACTTCCCAACAAGGGAACATCAAGAGGTTAGCAGCCACAAAGTTCCTAGACTTGGGGATGAGTCGAAAGCTGAGAACCAGTAGGAGAAGCTAATGGAAGCCAAAGGGCTTGGTCCTGAAAGTTCAAAGTAAATAATTGAAGATAGGATAGATCTGTAAAATTTTGAAACTTTGGATGTGTAAATTGTATATGTATTCCTATGTATTGGAACACTGAGGATGGTGTTATTCCAAGGGGGAGGGGATTGTAATACCCCGGTTTTGACCCCGTTTGCATTAAAAGATATATGATGTATATATTGTAATTAATCATGGTGTGGAGATAAAGGAAAAAGGCCCACCATCAATTTGGTTGTGTTATGTTTCAGCGATTGGGATCGTTGTCATTGGTATATCGTGCTATCCGGCACATTATAGTTTTGGTGACATGTACGCATGCAAAACTAATCAAAAACCTACAACCAGCTATGGCGGTGCAATGATAATGAAAAATGTATGATTTCCTAAGGATAAGTGGGGGGGAAATTGTCTAACTGTGGGAGCCATTGGGAAAGTGCCATGTGTCAACCACCCACTTAAAACCTCTGTTGTTAGTTGGGGGTAGTTATTGTTGAGGAGTTGTGGGTGGAAGGAATTTTAGTCCTTGCCCACACGCCCACTCCACCATCAGACTCTCCATCTTCACGTGGGCAGGGAAGCAACGTATTCCATTCTCTCTCCACGACTGCTTTGGGAGCATTCTCCCATTCTCTCCAAGCTTACTCATCTTCATGCACAGGCTGGAAGTGGTCGTCCTCACGTAGAAGACGTTATGTTTTCCTCACGCATCAGTTGGGATTCTCCATCATTTTTCCCCACACGGAGAACTGGGGGTGCCGTTTTCGGTCATTTACGATTCCTGTTGTGGGCGTGTATTTTTCCTTATCGATTTGTTGTCTATGTGTCTGTTTCCCTCACGCATGGGCTGAGAGTCCGATTTCTCCTTCCATTTCGGGCTATGTAATTTCCCCATGGCTTCATTGCTGAGACCGGGGCTATTGTTGTCCCCACGTTGTTCGTTGCTATGGGTTCTTTTACATTTTGGTTTGTTGTGGTTATTATGGATTCGTTTTGGCCACGATAGGGCCAAGAACGACTCAGGGATCGATTTTCCCTTGTCCAAGCTGTGAATCGCTCGTTTGGCTGCGTGTATGTAGTGGTTGGTCTTCAGACTGTGTTGGAGTGGGGATGAGGGCTTGGTTTGGTTGATAAACCTGGTGTGTTTACGGAACCACATAGACAGAGCTAAAGGGTTGGCTTTCTTCTCCACAACCCCTGAATATCATTGGAAGGGAGGTCAAGGCCTAAGGGATTTTGTAGCAGAGAAGGGACTGATTTCCTGGTGTTGGGTGTGTGTGGGTGTCTTAGAAGTCAGGCTAGTTCTGGTGTAGGTGTCCTTAGCTCTTCAATGAGCTCACCAACTTAGCATTCAGGTTTTCCCAGCTCCTTGATGGCCTAATAAACCCTACTGTGTTGGGTTGGCTGCTTTGTGTATCCTTGGCTATGTGTAAGCCTGCTTATTCCTTATTCCTCGGGAAATAATGCCCAACTAAGGGGTGGCAGCGTTGCTGAGAGATTAAGGAGCACACTGGCCTATGGTTGGGTGGAACGTTGCAGCGACATAGCTGGTTGCAAGACAAGTTCTTTATAAGATAAGTATTCTTGACTATTTTGTTTCTGCAATCATATTTACTGTTAATGAATTATGATGAACATGTTGAATGCTGGAATGTATGGTTTTGCTTCTATTGTATGTTAAACAATTATGCATCTCTGCATGTTTTTACTTCCAAGCATTTTATTTTAGTTTATATGTATGTACATGTTCATGGGAATAGTTTCCCGGATGGTTTGTGTATGGTAGCGTTCTCTTTGCCGGTCGGAGGGTCGGAGACATTACAAAAAGAACAATAACTACACCAATAAATTGGATTAGATACAATATTTTTTTCACTTGTCGTGGGTAAAAACTATAATTGCTAATTATTTTATATTTTTTCATGAAATTTTTGAACATGGTTCTTAAAAGTACATTCACTACATATTGTGTCAGAATGATATTTCCCACCAATCCATGTCATCCCAAATGATATTTCCCACCAATCCATACCATCCCTCGTAGTATACCTGACAAATTAGGAGGTGTAGCCACATAGCCTTTACACATGAGGGGAAAAACACGCCTCTGAGTGTGCTTGACTATAGTGATGAGGGATATCCTTCAAATATTTGTGCATCCCTATCCAATCCGGATCCCTCTATCATAATGAACGTATAATGCATGACAAATTTAAGAAATGTCTTGATATCCACAAAGATTGTGATTTTTTAATTTTTGAATTTGGTTTAAATTCATCATACGTTTGTATATCGCTACACTTTCTCCATGTTTTTAAAATATCATCCAAATATTCCAATGTTAGGCAATGTTAGGGACTCGGGAGGGTTTCTACTTTATAGATACTCAGAAACGACAAGTGGAAAACTAGTCCGCTAAATCTTGTGTTGGGTGAAGAAATCTGCTTGAACGAAGTAGTTGTGAACTGTGAGATGACTTTGGTTGGATAAATTGAAGGTCATAGAGTTGGTGAATATCTTATCAAGGAATCCATGTCCATGATGTGGAATTATACAATGGAATATTTCATACTCTTGCGAGGATGGGTGGCATTCTGTTTCAACTTTGCATAGGACGTGGCAATGATTTATAAGGGATCGTAGAGGTGGGAATCTTGCAACTTATCTTGAACTATGGTCTTCTTTATTTGATGCACCGACGAACTGAAATTATTTGGTTCTGTTCTCTATCAAGATACTAAAACTTGCATTTGAATTCTAGTCAATTAATATATTCAAGGCCATAGGTGGTTTGTTGGAGAGCTACGAGGAGGTGGATACATCACATCTTACTTCTAATAATATGTGCATGGTTAAAATTTTGGTGACTTTGGACTTACGAGAGGGGTTGGAATAGAATATTTTTCTGCATAAAGGAGATTGATTACATACACTAGCATTGGATTATTAGGGTATTCCATTTAAATGTAATAGATTCCATATATATGGTCATTTAGTTGAGGACTATTATTTGCCTTTC
Source organism: Pseudotsuga menziesii (assembly GCA_001517045.1). Classification (NCBI taxonomy): domain Eukaryota; kingdom Viridiplantae; phylum Streptophyta; class Pinopsida; order Pinales; family Pinaceae; genus Pseudotsuga; species Pseudotsuga menziesii. The sequence continues at coordinate 111,614 of LPNX010051399.1, forward strand.
TAATGGAAAGTGTAGGTTGTGAAGGGACCAAATAAAGAAATGGTTAAGAGTAAAGAAGCATTCATCGCACAACTGGGTATTGAGGATCCCAAGAAGAATGAAGCTTTGAACCAAGTTATGCATGGATGAAATTTTATGTTATATAAGGGACACAAGTGGTGCTTATGGAGACAAACATGCCTAAGGTCAATACTGCAAATTCTCAGCATACATATGATGGTGTTTCCAACCTAGTGGAGGACATTTCTCCCTACGAGGAAACCAGTTGGTAAGCGGGTGCGTCCATGGAGGTGGGTTACAATTTTTGGCAAGGCGATTTCAGAAAAAACGAAAAAAACGTACCTCGATCGAGCTTTTATTAAACCCTCGATTGAGGTTTTAACACCTTGATCAAGGTTTCGATAAACCCTCGATCGAGCTTCTGATAAACCCTGATCGAGAGTTTAAGACCTCAATCGAGGGTTAAAAATCGCTTGATTGAGGGTTAAAAAAGACCTCGATCGAGCATTTTTAATCTTCTATAAATAGGCAACAAACCCAATATTTAATTCACTTTGTTTGTTGGATAGAAAATGGTCATTTATATTCATTTGTTGATATGGGTTGTAGAGTAATTGGGTTATAGATGTGATTGATCACATGTATGGCTCCAATCAATCACATCTTTAACACCAATTACTCTATGACTAATATCTATTCATAAAATCTAGAGGAAGTGGCAGTAGTAATGCATTTACTCGTTTTTTCTTCAAGGTATGTATTATTACCCACAAGTATATCATTCTTCTAGTCGAAATTATGTTTTATTAAATTTTATTATCATATAATTCTATGTTTTAGAGACCTTGATCGAACTGATAGCTTGATCTTGACATTGTATTTCCATATGCATTGAATGTAAAGTTTCATTTAATGAAGTCTTCCAAAAGATGCTTGGACACCTTGTATTTTGAATCCCCATTTGAATTCATGTCATTGAACATTTTCAATTCTTGTCGAAATGAGAATTTATATCAGGTTTAGTTTCCATACTTTTTGTTTTTCCGATCTCACAGTCATCATAACACCTTTTCTTTTATTTATTTTCCTCTACTCTTAGCATTATGAAACACCAAAACAATTAGTCACGTGTTATTGATGTAAATTTTAATGTCATTCAATAATTTACTAGCAAAATTAACTGCAAAGATGTGGCACAATAACAATTTGGAAGAATAAACAATGGACATTGATATAACCCATATATAACCCAAGGAAATGAGGTCATATTTTTTTTTCATGCTCACATTTCAAATTTATCTAAAGGTACTAAAAATACTTTGCTCCTTCGTATATCATTTTTAATTTTAAAAAACTACAATTATGTGATATGAATCTGAATGTAACACTAATTTTAATCTTAATTGTTTTGTTCTATTCTGCCCTGGGTTATGGGATTTAAATATCTATCCCAAAGATCTATATCGTAGGTAGATCGTAGTCCTGAGAATCCAGGTCGAGTGGACACAACTCGCCTAAGTTCAGCTCGTCAACTGAATTGCATGCATCATTGTTCTCATTGGTTCAATGCAAAAGAAATACTATGACAATGATGCATGCAATTCAGTTGATGAGTTGAACTTAGACAAGTTGTGTCCACTCGACCTAGATTCTCAGGACTACGATCTACCTATGGTATAGATCCTCGGGTTAGATATTGAAAGCTCAAAGCCCAAGGCAAAATAGAACATGACGATTAAGATAAAAATTAGTGTAAATTCAAAGTCATATCACATAATTGTACTTTTTTAAAATTGAAAAGTATATATGAAGGAGCAAAGTATTTTTAGTATTTAAAACATTTCACTACATTTCTGAACTACATTGTATACACATTGGATATATTGCTGATAGGAATCAAATGATGTTGAAATTCCTTACCAACCATTGATGACATAAACAAGCTAGATGTTGAATTCTAATGAAAAAACACCATGATACTACTTGAATATAAGCATTAAAAAAAATTAAATGCATGTAGTTCACACACTCTAAAATTATTGTTAAAGCCCCAAAATGAATCCCTGGCATCACCATCAAGGTTTCACAACTATTGGTTAAAGTTTTGAGTTATCATGCTAGGATGCATTGAAGGGTTTATTGTATCTACGTCATGGTCATTTTGCTACAAACAATAGTTTGTCCACTTGGTCACCGCACACAATATTCATAATCAATGCCATCTATAGTGTTGTTTAAATCCATGTCTCTTTCCAACATAGAGTTAAATGTTTTTGTTAATATCTTTTGTTCAGAAAAAATTTAAACTTCATTAAATCTAGTTATAAGGAGGTCGAAAGGTCACATATATGGGGCGCAACATATTATTATCACTACGAAAAGACCTTTTTTTATGAGTGGAGCGAGTTGGCATATCATGTTTATTTCATGAGTCTTATCCATTTTCTATATTCTTAATGTAATTGTGTCTAGAGGAAACAGATTGGTAATAGGTTATAATTGTCAATTATGTTTATGTACACATTTATCTATACAATGAGAGAGTTCTAATTATATGTTCTAGGTGAACTATGGAAATATTTTTCTTGTTCCCTAAACTTTGATGCCTCTTTAATAGTTTCAAAAAACTAAATCTAAAAAGAAGAGGACACCTTCCCTTGTTACTAGTATATTTCACTATGGTTATGAGTATTATATTATTGCTCCTTCAATTCTTCTTCTTATGCATTTATATTCTTATCATTTATTCAGCTATGAAAAATAAAAAAAATTGAATTTTTATATGTATTACAATGTTGAGACCAAGTATCCTTCTTCTTATTCTTTTTTATTTAATATTTCATTATTGTTTTATTTTTTTACTTATGTTTTATTTTTTGTACATTTACCATCTTGAAAAAATTATAATTTCCCATTTCCCCTTTATTCTTGTGTAATTTTTCTTTTAAATTCTCTTCGATGGGTCCTTGAAACCCATTTCTAGAATGTCGTACATGAACATAATATATATATATAAGGTAAAGCTGATATCCCGAAAAAATATGCTAGTATATTGGTAGTCATGTACAAAGCTTTTTTTCAAGTGTTTAAGAGTAGATCGATTGAGGGTTTATCAAACCCTCAATTGAGGGTTTAATAAACCCTCGATTGAGCTTAATACCTCGATCGAGGGCCTGAAAAATAGAGATTTATCCCTCTTACAAGAAAATCAATGCTTCTATGTGTCTTCTAGGCGTGTAAACCCTGCCATTCATGGCACACAAGTGAACAGAGTTCATATCGATAGATTCGTCACTGAATCCTCTATCCATTGAGATATTATCATGCATGAGTTTTGGCATTCATATGGTTTTTTTTAATTATTTCTAAAACTTACACTTAGAAAACCAGACAACAACTTCGAAGTAGCTCAAAGAAAAATACGCAGGGTAAAATATACACATCCAAAAATTTCGTAAAAATACATAGCCCATGCATCAACGTGTTGTCTTCAAAAGGGTGTCTTTAGTTTTTCAATTTTTGAAAACAGAGAAAAAAAAGCTAGGATGGACACACATGTGTATAAAATGATGTTGAAATCAGATGTGGTCACTTTCGAAAAATAATAAATAATTGTATATTGTGAAATAAATTAACAAAAAAATATGCAGACCATAGTGCATTATGTGTACATCATGCTCATATTCATATTTTTTAAATTATTAATGTAATATTGAATTATTGGGGTTGGACACGAGACACTTATTAACTTCTTCAAATTTTTAAGGTCACACAGTTCATTAAATGCAAAATTTCACATATTAATTGACATCGGAATATTTAAAAAAAATTATCATTTGGAAGCTAACATAATATTCTACAATTTTATTTTTTACTGCAAGTCGAAATTCACATGGCATGTATGCGTTTCAAGGGCTTCTATCTAGCACATGAGTAAAACATCAGGTTTTCATCGTCAAATTTGGCCAAAAAGTGTTACCCACCTTCATGGAATCACCCAAGCATATGATGAACCTAATCCCCTTATGTTTCGACTCTCCTTTTGATAGTGTTGTTGTGTTGTTCAAATATGTGTCAGCAACTTCTAGTTTAGGCACTCCTCTGAGGTTAAGTTTAGAACATAGGTCTTTCAAAGACTCTATTGGTTATTATGCATCCCCAATAAACAACTTGGTGAAGGATGACTATAGTCTTAAGCTTATATTTTTAAGGGGTTCCCAAATGTTAATGCATTGGTTGGTTATGGGAAATTATGATGAACTGTTGTGAGATCAAAATGGTGAGTGGAGGTAAAAAATCCCTTTTTCAAAAGGACGGGAGAGAGATTCGTGGGAGGTGGTAGATGGATCACAAAAATCAACTGTTGAGGTGCTTATCACAATAGATACCTTGGTATAGATTACAATATGATCCTCTTCTCTTTGAATCGTATATTTTTTGGTTAACCACTCGAAAACGTTTGCCATTCGATGTTTGGTAGATTATTTAATACTAGATATGTTATTTTTCCAAGAAATAATGCCTCATGGAGGGAAAATTGTGAAGTAATTAATAAATATTCTTGGTGGATGGGAGTTTTTATTTTTAAATGCTAACGGTTGTTTTGGGGGGGTAATAACAAGATATAATAGACAAAGTATGCTACTAACTAACTCTTGGGAAATTGAATCAATATTGGGTATAGATTTGTATTGACAAGAGTTGGGGAGGGGATAAATTTTCACAAACATTTGCAGTCCTTACATAGACACAATTATACTCTAAAATAATATATTGTCAAATGACCTTTTGAAAAACCAAACTCTCGTCCTAATGGTGAACCTGAATTGTTTTTTTTTTCAATTTTTTTGAGATATGGGAGCCCTTAGTGTTGAAATATAGTTTTCCATATTATTTCTTTTGGAAGCTGGAGACAGATGGACTTTTGGATATAGAGCCTACCAATATTAAACCTATTAAGAGAAATAGGCATGTGGGGCTGGTGAGAATAGATAAATTCCTTGATAATTTTTGTTTGTTTGTGAAGGTATGCTAGAGCTCCCTGTTAGGTTTGGGAAATGGTTTGGAGCCAGAGGTGATTCTAATTATATTCCATTTGTCTTGGAAACGGTTGGTGTCAATACTATACCTTACCCTCCCTTCAAGTTTAGCTATCTTTGGTTGAATTATAGTGAATTTGTAAAAGTTTTTAGGTATGTTTGGATTCCTCGTGGTGATATAGTCAATAATCAAGTTCCATCTATATTTTTAAAGTAGCTTAAATGCACCATAGATGCCTCGATTGGGTGGTCTACCCAAATGAGGATCCATAAAGATAAATACCTACATGAAATCGAGTCGCTCCTAACATAATGAAATGATACAAATGGTATGTAATTTATAATGGAGGAGTCAAATATTTTTGTAATTGATTTGTGGAAGAGACAAAGGGAGATCTTGTAGGGTTGTGAATCATACTAGAAGCTAAAGAATAAAGACCTATGGTTGACTAAGGGAGATGAAAATAAAAAGTTGTCCCATCACTATGTTAACCATATGAGGAACTCTAAAATGATTGGAAGAATAAAAATGATTCGGGAACAAATTAGATTAATAGATTTGAAGACATAGCATACACAAGGATCAATCAATTCGATAGTTTATTCAAAATGGAGGGTTGTGACAACATGGTGAAGAATGTAAAATTTCCCACTTTTCCCATATTTGTTGAGGAATCATATAACTATAGGTTGGTGGAGGTAGTCACTAGTGATGAGATAGAGGAGGAGATTCATAATATTAAAAAGGACAAAAGTATTGGCCCTATGGGATACTGACCACATCCTACCTAAGTTTGTATGAGGTGTTGACAAATGATATATTATGGGTGGGTGAGTATTCCAGAAGAAGTGGGATGATCTTAGCAGCCTATAAATCAACTTGTATTGCTTTGATCCTGAAATTTGACAATCAAAGCTCCTTTGATGATTTTTGGCCTATAACTTTATGTAATATAATTTATAATTTAGTGGCTAAAATAATTTCTAGAAGAATTAAACCCATGTCATATACAGGAATCTCTCAGGAGAAGACCAATTTTTTCCAGGAAGGTGGATCAATGATGTTATTGGGGTAGTGGAGGAGGGCTTACACTCCATAAGAACAAAAAAATATAAAAATTGACCTTCTGAAGGCATATGAGATGGTAAGATTGATAAGTACTCAGCTCAGGTTCTATTTTCCTTTCATAATATGGGTTATGGGATGAATCACTTATTGTTAACAATAAAATTAACACCATTGAGAGTGTTGGTTTGAAAACATATTTCTATTTTCCCACAACATGAAGATCATAATTTTGGAACAATTAAGAGATTCAATCTCTCATTTGACCGTTGCTTCCATAAAGGAATAAATGTTTTGACGAAAAAGGTGTATCTAAAGATGCCAAGTCCATGACCACTTACGGGACAAAACCCAATTCCTATAACTCATATAGTAAAAAAATGCCTAACATGGGTATGAATTATCGTGGAAACACTGAAAATCAAGTTTGATGCCTAAAAAACTAGGTAAAGTGGGTTTTTTGAAGGAAATAATAAAAAAGATTCAAAATTATTAATCCCACATTCATGGTTAAGTGATCGGGTGCACAAACTCCAATTCTATATAAGGAAGGAATATGAGGTGAATATAGGAGGACAAAAAGAAAAATACAAAGCCATGCTAAAGAGTTTGGAGGCGAGATAGATTCTTTTTTACATCAAGTTTTTGGTGACCATTAACATAGATGGAGAAGGGTGGTTTAGAGAAAAGAAGAAAGGGATTCACCTATATCATTGGGTTGTAATCACTTTTTTCCTATTTTTAATATGATGCAATTCTAGTTTCCCACAAATGTTGAGATTGAATCTATGTATTTTCATCTGTTTTTATCAAGTTTTGGTAGATAGTTTTCAAGGTTTTTCAAGCTTTTCAAAATATAGAGGTAAGGAACTAGAAAGAAATATTACAATGGAGGCCTAAAGGCCATGGATGATCAAGCAAGGGGATCTTCCATGAACAACATGCTTCAAGAGGTAATCTCCTTTCTTCCTCCCCTCTTTAATCTTTGAAAAAGATTAGGAGTATTAAGAAACTTTTAAATTATTGCATGTATCTTTGTCGATTATGACTCACCCCCCTATAGTAAAGGATAAAGGATGTTTTAAACACATCCCTACAATGATCTCTACTAATAGATTGGCGACCACACTGGGGATCTTAGGTGTTTCTCTCTTGATTTCTTGAGTTCTTCCCATTGTTTAGGTGTTCGTTACATTTAAATATTTCAAAAAAAAATTAATGTGTGCTTGATATTTTTATTTAAAGGCTTTAGTTCAATTCTGGACTCCAAAAACGACCTGATTCCACCCTTAGAATTTCATTTTTAAATAAATTTGGGCCCGGATCTTGATGTTTTTTTCTATCTCAAGCTTGGTGATGCTTATTTTTTATCCTACACAGAGTTTCATCCTCCACTAATGCCATGTTTGACTCACCTGAGTTCGCCAATGACACTTTGTGCATCAATACAACAATGCATTGACCACAATAAGGAAGAGTCATGAGATCTTGATTTTTTTGATGGTCGAATCTTCAGTTTTAGAACTTTTTGTCTGGTTTCTTCTATTGTATATGGATTATGAATCATCTGACAAATATTTTAGATAGTATTTACCTCTCTTTTATCAGGATTTAGGGATTTTTGAAGGATTTTGAAGGTGTGTGTGCATTGAGATTGGTAATCCAAATATTTTTGATATCATTGAATCAGTCCTTTGATTGGGTTTATTTTAGACTTTTCAAAACCTTAATTGACATCCAAAACACTTGATCTTCCTACCATAGGATCATTTTTGAAGGATTTATGGTCATTTTCCCTTGAATTTGGGAATCTTGGAAACCTCCTTAAAAAGCTTGGAAAATCACTTTAATTAGTAGTTTTTCAGTGCTGTTCAAGAGTTTCTTTAAAAGAATGATCAAATATGAAATTTTATGACATGTTTACCATTTAGGTTCTTAATTTCACTCTTGCACCTTTGAAATTTTGTCTAATTTGGTCATTTTAATAACATGTTTTCATAAGGAAATTGTTGAAAAATTGAAGAACATGACACATTGTTTCAATTTATGAACCTTTAGGCCATGAATTTTGAAGTCACGTGAACTTGATGACCTACCAAACAACTTGAAATCACAACTAAGACACATTTAATACCATGAATTAAATCAAATTCACATAAATTCTCAAAAATACAGACCTATCACTTAAGATCAATTCAAACACAATGAGAGGAGCTTGTTTGTTATTTTCAAAATTCTTGATACAAGTTATGTTCGATCCCTAGGTATCCTATTCACTCAAACATTTGGGAGATGTTGTGAAAGAGAAATAGGGATCTCAAGTGTAATACTCTAGGCTTATTTTTTATGACAATTTCTAGCCCTGCGTATCCTCGTCACGTGCGCCTTCAGATGGTCATGTGAATGAGAAATAGGGATCTCAAGTGTAATAGTGTAGACTTTGTTATTGAAGAATATATTTTTTGAGCTCTATGTATCCTCTTCACTTTCAATTTTTGGTGGTCCTGTGAATGAGAAACAGAGATCTCAAGTGTAACAGTTCATCAAACCTAAAAACGTTATTTCAAATAAAAACAAGTTGCTTCGTAAACCCCAAAGACTCATTAAGGTTTTTTGCATCACCTTTTTCAATCCATTGAATATTTTACTTGATTTAGGGATATATTTTTTTAAACATTTGAAAGGTGGGAAATACATGGATGCTTGAAATACTATTAAAGAAACCTCTTACCTTGCTTTTAGTATAAGGATTTCATCAATGAAAAGGTATATTTAAAAGCATCTGTGCAATGGATTGGTTTAGTATTATGAGTCGCAACACCATCAGTTTCAACACCACTCCTTGAAACTAATCGAATTACCTTTAAAATCAACTCTTAATATAAAATCAACCAATATTCTATTTTTGATATCATCAATAATATTAGGCTAGGCATTTGGATTAAGTTGGTGAGTTAACACTCCAAGACCACAAAATTTTGAAACTGGTATTGATTAAATAGAATCAAGTCCATTAGTAGAAAAGAGTGCATGCTGGTAAAGTTGTTCTAACACATGCGTTAAGCACGAGGTCAATCTGAGTTGGTAAGGGTGGTACCCCCCTCTTGCTTATTTGGTGGGATATGAGCACACTACAATATTTCAGTTAAGTGACAAGTCCTCGGGATGACGTCACTTTCTTGAGATATCTAGTCTATGTGAGTTATCCTAGATTGACGACTATCCTACCTCTTCACTGATTGTGAAGTGGTAACCATAGTTTATTTTCCTAGGGAATCACAGACGTTGTTGTGAGTGGACGACACTTGCAATACTTGAGACAGACACAAGGTTGTTTCAATTCCTTGGGAGGGTGAGTAGCTAAGAGCTAACACTTACACCCCTGGTGATTAAAGAAAAATGTAATTGTCTCTCGTACCTTCACTATTTAGTAATTTCTGAGGCGTGTTGTCCCTCAAGAGCTACTAGTTTTGGGAGGCCCTTTAAAATTCCAACTTTTCACTAAACCACGTTTTTTGGAAAGAAGTTTGCTTGTTGCTTCCTTAGGACATTTTTAGTGGTGTGGACACTTTTATTTCTTGTTGGATTCTAGGTTTCCTTTAGAATTGTTTGATTACATTTGATACATATTTCAATTCTAAAAACTCAAACCTCAAAGTGGCTTCTCTCCCAACCTGCTAGTCACGACGACATCGAGGTGAGTCACTATAACTTGAAGGCCCTGCTAAAACACATAGACGAATACAAAAACAAAACTCATGAGTCTTTAAGTTCAATTAACAATAATAGAGAATATAATCATTAACCTAATCTTGAACCATCTATAGAAACAATTGATAATCTTACTCAATTTAAAATTGAAACAATAGAAACCATACAGTTGATCCTGTTAATCCACCTTGGAATCTTTCATACCCATTAATACTTGCGGTAAATGAATCATTGGATAACCTCATCCCTCTTTTCACATATTCAAATAACATGCAAAATAATACACTTAACTCTTTGGATTCTTCAAAATATATAGGAACCACACCAATACAACTCCAAATGGTGCCTGGAGGAGGTAATACCTCAAATTCGACCCCAATAACAATACCTATAGGTAACTTACTTGTTAATAGGATAAGTTCAATTATCCCTTCAGTGAAAGTTGGTACAGTTCCAAGTTTTAATCCTTGAAGTACATCCACTTCATATGTTAGATTTTTAACATTAAGCTAGCATAACATTGGGATCTTTAACTGAGAGAACAACAAGCACAACAATCAAACACAAGAGACAATGAACATAGTGTTTTTCCTTGGGGAAACCATAAATGGAGAAAACCCTGCAACTTCCTCAGAGATAGAATCAGCACCAAAAGTGAAACCCAAAAACAGTAAGATGATCTCTGGACAGCAGTAACCTCCTTCTTCCTTGCCCCAGTATCTTTCTCTTCCTCAGCTATGTGCTACAACTGAGTGTGAGTGAGTGTGTGATAAATAGAGAGGCTATACTAATTCCCAACTTAACTAAACCCAACTAGGGCCGACTTCACTAGGTGAGTCTAATAACCCTAGTGCCTCAAAACTGCAGGGAATTTAACCCTTAGACAATAGGAGGGTTACCCACCTTGACTTGACATGAATTTTTTACATTATAGAAACTCTCGATAGGAACCTCGAGGCATGACATGACTCAAGTACATTACAAATACATCCCAGAATAAAAATCGGGTTACAATACATAAGAAATACAAGTGAATACATTTCGAAGTTACAATTACATCAATACTCCCTCTTAACTAGGAAGGTATTGTTTCGACACAATTTATCAGCACAAGTCTTCTTCTCTATATCATCTGGATCATTATCGAGTCCTTGTCATCTTCATATTCAAGTCATATCTTTCTTCAAGTCATCTTCATCTGGATCTAGATCACCACTCGATCTGGATCATCATCACTGGATCTGGATTATCCCTCGATTTGGATCATCTCTATAGCATAATCAATGGATCTGGATCATCCCTCGATTTGGATCATCTCTATTGGATCATCATCACTGGATATTCATGGGTGTTGTCTCATGATTCTTCTTGTCACAGGAATTTCTATAGAGCCAACCCTGTTTCATGCTGGTTATAGGCCTAGCCTCCATGTAGGTCTTCTTCCACCACTTATTCTAACCCTAAGTCAGAATGGCTTGCGCAACACTTATATATGATCATGTAGGAACCAATCCTATAATCATATCATAAAGGCATGCCCAGCACTCACATATGACCATGTGGGAACACCTCCCACAACCTTGTTAGAAAGGCCCAGCACTCACATCCATCAACCAATGTCAGAAAGGCTCAGCACTTACACTCGGCCATGTGAGGAACCAATCCTCCATTCTGAAAGGATCTGCACTTACATCTGACAACCAATGTCAGAAAGGCTCAGCACTTGTATTTGACCATGCAAGGAACCAATCCTTCATGCCAAAAGGGCTCTGCACTTACATCTGACAACCAATGTCAGAAGGGATCTGCACTCACATCTGATCGTGTAGGAACCAATCCTACAGCCACATCAGAATGGCCCTCAGTCCCATACTGAGCTTTCCAGGTAACTGACCAGGTGCCTCCATTCCAAGAATGGCATTCAACGCTTACTTCTGATCATGTAGGAACCAATCCTACAGTCACATCAGAATGGCTTAGCACTCACATCTGACATGGAAGGAACCAATCCTCTCACCATGACAGAATGGCTCAGCCCTTACATCTGACCATGGAAGGCACCAATCCTCTCACCATGTCAGAATGGCTCTGGGTCTCATCATTTCCCCTTGGAGGAAACCTTGATCTGGAGAACACCAAGCTTCTCCCTGAAGTACTCGAACTTCACCCTAGCCAATGGCTTTGTGAACACATCAACTATCTATTCCTCCGTCGCAACATACTAGAGCTTCATTGTTCCCCTCTACACCATATCCCTGATATAGTGATACTTGATCTCGATATGCTTCGACTTGTCATGGAACACTAGATTCTATGACAGCTTCACACAACTCTAGTTGTCACAATGTATACAAGTAGCATCCATCTAGAGATCAAATAAATCAGACAGTAGCTTTCACAGCCATACTGCCTCACAACTAGATAAACAAGCTGCGACATACTCTGCTTCAGCTATACTCAGTGCCACACAGGATTTCCTCCTTCTAAACCAAGAGATCATACCTGATCCCATACTGAAGCAACACCCTGAAGTGCTCTTCCTATCGATGGCACTTCCTGCCCAATTTGAATCAACATAAACCTCCAGGTTAATCTTCTGATTCACCTCATACTTGAGCCCATAATCAGTTATACCCCTCAGGTACCTCAGAATATGCTTTGCAACAATAAAGTGAACATGTCTCGGGTCTGTCAAGAACTGGCTCAAGGTTTTCATAGCAAAGCAAATGTTTGGTCTCGTGTTCGTCAGATACATCAAGGACCTAATCATCTGACGATACATCGTAGCATCAACCGTCTCTTATGAAGCATCACCCAATAGCTTCATGTTCGATGCCATAGGTGTGTTCATGGCCTTGCAGTCCATCATCCCAAACAGGATCTCTACTGTATACTTCCCTTGTCTGAGGGAGATTCCATCCCCATTCTGCCAAACCTCCATGCCTAGAAAATAATGCATCATACCCAAGTCCTTCATTTCGAACTCGGCATAAATCTTTCTCTTCATATTAGTAATCAACCCATCCATACTTGTTACAAACATATCATCTACATACAGTAGGAGCATCACTGCGTTGCCATATTCAACCTTGTAGTAAAGGTTGGAATCTACTTTACTCTTGGTAAAGGCCAAAATGGATAGAAAGTTGTCAATTCTATCATACCATGTCTTGGGTGCCTGTTTCAAACTGTATAGGGCTCTCTTCAATCTACACACATGAGACTCCCTATCATGTGTCTCAAAACCAAGTGGTTGTTCTACATACACTTCCTCTTCCACTACACCATTCAGGAAAGCAGTCTTGACATCCATTTGGTGTATCTTCCATTTCATCACGACAGCCAGAGCAAGTACTGATCTGATGGAAGTGTATCTACCTACAGGTGCAAAGGTTTCTTCATAGTCTATTCCTTCTTTCTAGGAGAAACCTCGAGCCACGAATCTTGCCTTATATTTCTCTATGCTACCATCTGCAGCATGCTTGATCTTGTAGATCCATTTGTAAGTTACAACCGACTTCCCTTTTGGTCTTCGGACAACATCCCAAACATCATTCTGCATGATCAATTTATACTCTTCGATCATAGCATCCTTCCATTCTTTTTCGTTTTTTCGCTTCTTCATAATTGGAAGGTTATTCATTGATAAAGTCACATAGTAAAGATACATATCTAGAGCAGGATCTGATTCTCTTTATTTCTCCATGATTCTCTTCTAGAGCGCCATATCTTTCAACATATTTTCTTGCAAGTGGTAGTGCTCTGTAATGCACACGTGCAAGCCTTTTGTGCCAAAGTTCATTTGGCTCTACTATGTCATGGATCAATGCTTGTTCTGGATGACCCTTCAATTTGTATAATCCTCCTTCTTGTTCTCCAGTCACTATTGCATCGTCAATAGCCTTTCCTCTTGACCACATGAGGACTTGGCCATCTAAAAAAGCAACTCTCATGGCTTTTGCATCCAGTGCCGATATGGATAGAAGATTCTTCTTTAGTCCTGGTACAAACAAGACATCCTTCATCTTCATAGACTTTCTAGAGTCTAGCTTGTAGGAGGATTCACCACTACCTTTTATGGGATATTGGTAGTCATCCCTAAGTTTCACCTTATGGGGTGAATTATGTTCGGATAGTTTCTCAAATGATTCCTTGAAACCTATCATGTGTTTGGAAGCCCCACTGTTAATAAGCCAATCTTTTCTTCCATGAGTGACAGTTCTCATGAGAGCGGAGATTAGAACATATTCATCTTCACTTGAAGAGTCTTCACTTTCTTGTTTTACTTTCTTTCTAGGAGGACCATCATCCTCAGTAGTGTGAGCATGATGTCTTCTTTTGGAGTTCTTCTTCTTCTTGGATCCATTCTTATTCATGGGACAATTTCTAGAAAAGTGTCCTATTTCATCACATGTATAACATCTGAGTTTGTATGGATCCCTTCTTACAGGATTATTTTTCTGATGAGAATGCTTACCTTGATGATGATTATTTTCCCTTCTTCCTTTCCTGGAGTATACTGTGAGAGATTGATCTTCACTTCGCATATTTTCTTCTCAAGATTCTATTCGAGCTTCTTCTTGTGAACATTCTTCCCATAGTCTACTGAACTTGAATAACTTATTCCTATCATAGATTCCTTGGATGAAAGAATCCCATGACCTAGGGAGTCCATTCAAGGTTGTCATCACAATTTCTGCATTCTCCACTTCTTCATCTACTGCTTCCATCTATTCTTTGATATGGGAGACCCTTGAGAAGAATGACTGGATGGTATCCTCATTATGGATCTTTACATTCTTCAACCGGTTCCTTAGAGTCATCTTCTGATTGATGTTCTTCCCTTCAAATAGTTTGGTTAGGGCATCAAACATGGATTTAGGTGTCTTGAGGGAGGACACCTGTGGTATGAGGTGATCCTTGATAGAATCATCAATGATCCTCTTTTCCATAACCAACTTCTTCTTATGTACATACTTTGCCTCATCTCCCTCTGGAACTGGAACCTCCTCACTGATATAAGAGTCCAACTCATTTTCTTCCAGGACCAGGGAGATCCTATACTTCCAAGCTCAGAATTTATTAGCTCCCTCAACCTTTTAATCAAGCTTGGTACGATGATACATCTTAACTGAGAACCTCAAATGGAAATACAAAATATTTATATCTTACCAGGTCAAGATGTCGGATCTAGATTTGGAGCTGAAATCCTGCAGTGCTAGTTCAGGAGCAGATTAGGGTTTTGCTTTTCCAGAGTTTTGTCCAACCAAATGATTTGAATTTGATCCCTAACTTTGATTTTGGGGACGAGATCAATCCAGGCCTGGGCTCACTGAAAAATTCCACTTCTGTGAAAATCCCTAATTTCCGGCAGTAGTGTCAGGTCCAAAACTGAAAAACCTCAGA
The DNA here is from genome assembly GCA_001517045.1 of Pseudotsuga menziesii. Taxonomy (NCBI): domain Eukaryota; kingdom Viridiplantae; phylum Streptophyta; class Pinopsida; order Pinales; family Pinaceae; genus Pseudotsuga; species Pseudotsuga menziesii. The sequence continues at coordinate 126,836 of LPNX010051399.1, forward strand.
ATTGGATTCTACTTCGACAGAAAGATGCGCCCTAGGGAGGAGAGTTATTCCACCCTTCTTTTGCTGAAAATTTTGGGAGAGAGATCCACAAAGTAGGAATCCCTAGTTCACACAGTTGCATAGTGTCTTCTTCTAAGGTTAGCTCTGATTCCATGTTAGATTTTTAACATTAAGCTAGCATAACATTAGGATCTTTAACTGAGAGAACAACAAGAACAACAATTAAACACAAGAGACAATTAACATAGTGTTTTTCTTTGGGGAAACCATAAATGGAGAAAACCCCGTAAATTCCTCAGAGATAGAATCATCACTGAAAGTGAAACCCAAAAATAGTAATATGATCTCCCAACAGCAGTAACCTCCTTCTTCCTTGCCCCAGTGTATTTCTCTTCCTCAGCTATGCATTACAACTGAGTGTGAGTGAGTGTGTGATAAATAGAGAGGCTAGATCTCTATTTATACTAATTCCCAACTTGACTAAACCCAACTAGGGCTGACTTCACTAAGTGAGTCTAATAACCCTAGTGCCTCGGAACTGCGGGGACTTTAACCCTTAGACAATAGGAGGGTTACTTAGCTTGAATTGACATGAATTGTTTACATTATAGAAACTACCAATAGGAACCTCGGGGCATGACATGACTCAAGTACATTACAAATACATCCCAGAATAAACATCGGGTTACAATACATAAGAAATACAAGTGAATACATNCATATACATGTATCCCTACTGGAGGGTGTACCTTAGAAAATATGGGTTTCCCATATGGTGGGGCTCATCGAGGTAAAAACTTACAAGGATTCAATTTGAATCCTTTTAGTCAACCAAATACTTATCTAGGTTCCACTTCTAGAGGAAACTCTGCACCTTGGAATGGTGATATTCCTAGTGGAGGAAATGGAGCTTGGAACATGAATACTAATTGGAGAAATCATCCACAAATGAGTGGAAATGTCTCGGGGGGTTATCCTCATACTAATACTAGAAAAATGTCTAGGGTAATCCCTACACCCCCAAAAACCACTATTCCAAGGGTCATTCCACCTTTTAATCTGGTCTCAAACTTGAGTTGTATGGATCTTGTAAGTAACCAGTATTTGGGGAACCTACCCCCATAAGGGGGAAATCCACATTGGAATAATTCTCAAGTACAAGGACAATTTCCTTGGATTGGTGAAATCCCAGGAAACTAACAACCTTGTTGGATTCCACATCCATAAGGGGGAAATTTGCCTTTGAATGCCATCCTGCAATGAAATGGAAAATCTCTTTGGAATAACCAATATTTTTGGGGTCCTCCCTTTAAAGGAGGAAAACCACCTTGGAACATTAATCAAACCCCAGGTCAATGGAACTATCAAGTTATATCCATGTATCAACAATCTATGACAACACCTATCATATCACCATTTCTAGACACATTGAATCTACCAAATCTATCATGGTTGACCAATTATCCCATTCTACATATGAATGGATGGAAAACTATACCAACAAAACTTCCCTCGGACATACCCAAGTTCAATGGATGACCAGGGGATGATCGTCAAATCACGTGATGCCATTTCATTTATGGTGTTAATCCAATTCCCTAGTTGATGATAGTATTATGTTGAGTTTGTTTCAATGGACCCTCATAGGAACCATTGCAAAATGGTACATTGAATTTCCTCATAATACATTCATAGATTTTTCATCTTTAGGAATGGTATTTTTGACACATTTTCAATTACCTTTCCTCTATGAGACGTGTACTGAACTTTTGACTTATCTTAGGAAATCCACTTCTACTCACATATATGATCATATACATAAGTGGAGGAGATGTTGAAGGATTATTAAAGAAGAAATCCTAGATCAATTCTTAGCAAACCGGTTTGTGAAATCACTATTTCCTACTCTTGCCAAATATGTAGCTATATCAAGATCCATGACCAAATAAAAACTCATTCAGAGTACCCAAAAATGGATTTGTTATATTCACAATCAGGAACACTTTATGATTTAACACCTCTTGTTGCAATCCCTGCATTTGATCCATCTAGGCCACTGAAAGGATCTCATGCCGAAGTTGTGATTGGTTTTATCAGTCAAATTGATCGACTTAACCAACAAATGGGAGAAGTATATTTTCAAACTTATCAACCCACGGTTGGTCAGGAAAACCAACAACCTAAAAACCCTACCCAAACGTTGGAAATCCCCATAATCCAATCCTACAGGCCAAAAATGAAAAAAAAGAAACAAAAGAAAAATCCAAATGCTACTTATGGGAAAGGAGATGCACCTAGCATGAATAATCAACCATAAGGAAATCAGTAGAAATGGAAAAACAAGTATCCTTGCAAATTTTCCAAGGAGATCCTCCTACTCACCTATCCGCTCATATGGATGACATTCATAAAATGTTATCTCAATACAGTGGAACACAACAACTTGTTGTGTTGACTCGTCCTTTTCCACAATAGCAAAAAATGGTTGTTGCAGATTCGGTACCCCCAAAAGAGGGAAATCCGCCCATTTCCAACATATTTGGATTATATCATGAGGTCAAGGTTGAAAAAAGGGTTAATTCCTATGATACACCACCCACTGTTTTAGAACATTAAGATCACAACCAAATGGTTCTTTCACCATTGATAAAACATCTATTGACATAGTGCCTCGACCTCCAAAAGGGGTTCTAAGAAAAAAATCTCATAATCCTAATGCGAGAGTAGATTAATAGTATAGTATAGTGGAAGACTTAGCTCAAGCACCTTGTTCCATGTCAGTATTGGAGGTATTAAAAAATTTTCCAACTCAGATAAAACCACTATTGTATTCCATTGGTGCAGTCGATCCGAATGATACTAGTTTGATGACCTTTGACTTAGCATAGTCAACAAGTAGGATTCCATCACATGTCTCTTTTAAGATTAAAGCGTTATTACAAGGGATGAATTTTTTTTGAGCTGTTATATATGAAGGAGAGGTCTTTCCACTTCTTCAATTCTTCATAAAGGAGAGCATGATCTTTCCACTTCTTCACTTCTAACTTCAACAATGAGAGCTCTACATCTTTCTCATCATCAGAATATGAATCAATAGTTTCTTGAGAATTTTTTATCCCTACCTTGTCACCAGATGTCTCACCCTTCTCACTTTGTATTGATAGTGTAACAACTTCCCCTTCCATCAGTGTGGTAGCGGCCTCTGTCTGTGTGGATGCTTCAGCAAACAATTTTGGGAATGCTGGTTCTTGTGTGACAGCATCCTCTTCCATCAGTGTTGTAGTAGTATTTGTCTGTGTGGCTTGTTCAGCGAACAATTTTGGGAATGTTGGTTCTTGTGTGACTACCTCCCTCTTCTAAATCCCATCCTTAGCAACTTTAGTCTATGTTGCACTTTCGACGGATAATTTTGGGGATACTGGTTCTTGTGTAATAGTATCCTCCTTCTGTAATTCAACCATGGAAACTCTAGTTTGAGTTTCATCTTCAACAAACATTTTTAAGGATGTTGGTTCTTGCGTAACAACATCATTTTCTTGTGTTTTAATATCGACATCTTCTATCTAGTTTCAACAAGCAGCTCTAAGGGCGCTGGTTATTGTGTAACAAATTCTTGCACTGTGACTTTGTATCCTACCTAATTGAATATCTCTCCACATTGTAGGAATACCACTTTTTCCTTTCCTTCACCTCCCTCAACAGGAGATGAACCCTCCAAATGATCTACAGCCTCCACCGATGTATACAATCTTTTCTATGTCTGCTTCCTATGTGCTTCCTTCTAATTCTCCAATTCACTCCGAAGCATTTGCACCTCTTCTTTCAGAAGGCCATTTTCATACAAAATACCCTCAATTTGAGGTTCTTCCGTAGTAGGTTCTTGTGGAGCAGCGATCGATTGGGGTGTAAGAATGGGAAATTCAATATTTGCTTCAATTTTTCCCATTTTTTTCGTGTCCCTTCTGCTACTACAATATACCTCGCTCTACTTCTTTTCACCAGCCCAGGTGACTAGCCGCCTTATTTTGATATTCTCCTTCTTCGGTGTGGAACAACGGTTTCCAATTCTAAGACTGGTATAAAAGGGTTCTTCCTTAATCCATCATCTTCCCTTGTTTCTGTCACTGCAATTTATTCTTCAATTAAAGTTCCCCCCAACTCAAGGGAGGATTTAATGTTAAAAATATCCATGTCTTATTATTCCATTGTAGCTTCCATTGTCATAGCATCTAATGCTGATCTAGTCTCAGCTTCTGCTGCTGAAGTTTCCATAATAAATATTCCCTCTACAGGGTTTGCTGTTGTTGCAGCCTCCTCCAAATCTTCCTCTTGATCATTCAATTATGGTTTTCCACTATCTCATCCTCCCCCCCAACTGAATTTGACAGACTTCGGTCCTCCTCTTCTATCTCAACACCCCCCAACTATGTAGGTTCCCTAACCTCCTCTTCTATTTCAACACCCCCCAACTGTGTAGGTTCCCGAATTATCCCAGGTTGAGAAAGAAATTGTGCCCAGGTTCGGTTCTATTGTGCTAATTCCCTTAATATGAGTAATTTAATTAGGCCATGGTTGGTAAGAGAAGCAACATGATGTCGAGTTATTCTCACAAACCCCGCCATGTAATGTAAGGTTTTCAACAAGTAAAATGGCATATTGAGTAGACTACCGTGGCATAGATGAGACAATAAGAGAAATTCAGAGAAGTAGATGGTTTGGCACCTACCTTCACATGTGATATATTTCTTCAGGAATGTTTCCACTTGATTCCAAGGATGTGGAAATGATTCTAGTGCTATCCCACTACCTCCTCTCCGAACATGTTCATCGGCTATATGAAAATCTTGTATTGCAGTCGCATTCTGGGTTTTTTGTCCAAATAAACTCCTTCCTACTTGAGGAAAACCAGTAACCTCTGCCACAATTTATTATGTGGCATCTATGCGCACACCCCTAGCCTCCGAATGGGTGTCATTCAAATTAAGGTTGAACTGTAAATCTATTTCTGTGTGGAAACCATTTAGTCTTTGAAAATACTCAGTCCATCCAATCGCTTCAAAAGTAGAAAAAACCTCTACGTTCTTACGTCGGGCCCATGTGTTTACAGGTTTATGTCAGGATGGTTTACCCATATCATATTTCCTTGTCAGTTCTGATAACGAATCAAGAAATTATAGATCTAGTATTGGAAGTTGCAGCACAAGAACGTTCAATGAACAACAAAGTTCATGATTGGGTATTTTAGGATCTTCTCGACTTTTTCATAACTGTATACCCAGTCGCCAATTATGTTTTAGGAACTTCGGTTGGAGCTATGATTCCTGTTTAAAATATATTCCCGTTCATTTGCATGACCGTCACCTTTTTCCTATTTTGTGCCAAATCTTGCCAATTATTTCCTTTTCATAACTGTATACCCAATATTGACCTTCTCGCCTTGGCTCCAAATGAAGTTCCTATATTCCTGTTCATTCTTGGAGGAACTTTGGCTGGATCTATGAAATGATTGGAACCCAACGGAGTCACTGACGATGAGATTTATGGACAAGTCTGACGGAGCTGCAGCTGGTTTATGGACAAATAGGGAGGAGTCGTAACTATGAAAATAGGAAAAGTAGGCCAAATATAGTAGAGTCCCAACTAGTTTATGGATAAATCAGGAGGAGTCGCAGCTGTGAAAACATGAAAAGTAGGCAGAATTTGGTGAAATCAGAGCTGGAAAGTAGGGAAAATATGGCAGAGTCATAGCTACAAAAATTGGAAAATAAGGAAAAATTTAGCAGAGTCACAACTGAAAAACGGGACAAATCTGGAGGAGTCACAACTGTGAAAATAGGAAAAATAGGAGAAATTTGGTGGAATCACAGCTAGAAAATAGGACAAATTTGGCGTAGTCACATCAGCGAAAATATGAAAAATAGGTGAAATTTGGCAGAGTCGCAACTGGAAAATAGGACAAACCTGGCGGAGTCACAGTTGTGAAAAATGAAAAAATAGGCATATTTTAGCAGATTCATAGCTAGAAAATAGGACAAATCTGGTGGAGTCGTAAGCTGGGAAAAAAGGAAAAATAGGCCAAGTTTCAGCTGGTTGTTTGTTGCTGCCAAATTTTTCATCTTTTTCAAGGATTTATTCAAAACATGAAAATAAGCTAGGTCACTCGCAATCATTTTGGCCCAGTCACGACTGTTACTCGTCAAGTAGATTCATGTACACATTCTTCAACAGAAAACCGATCAAGCGTAAAAGAAAATAAAAATGAAAAATAAAAAAAAACATCAATTTATTTATGTAGATATTCCTCTATGTAAATTGCAGTGTTCTTCAAACATTTACAGGTGCAAATAAAAATTCTTGCCCGTGCGTTAACTGATATCTGGATCAACTGCAACATGCAAAATGAATGCATCCTTTAAAATTTTCTTATGATACAGTTGCATCCTGTGACCATTGGTGAATAATGGTGTATGATCTTCATCAATAGTAACCAGGCGTACTGTGCCATTATCAAACACCTTTTCTATTTGGTAGGGCCCCAACCATCTTGTACGTAGTTTTCCTTTAAAATCCCTCTTAAATATTGAATTATACAATAAGGCCTAGTCTCCTTCACATAATACTTTCTTCTTTATGAACTGATCATGCCACTTGGAATGTTGTTGTTGAATTAACAATGTCTGATGCACAAGAGCTATGTGCTTCTCCTCAAGTTCATTTAACTGATCCAATATGTTCCTCTGAGCTTCTATCAAGTCTAAGTTTGCTTCCATGGTTGTATTTAAAGTTCTTATTTAAAATTCAATAGGAAAGAAAACGTTCATACGATACACGAATTTGTATGGGGAGAAACTTGTGGTGTTGTGCCTTGTGGTACGGTATGCCCATAATGCCTCTAGAAGTCTATTAGCCTAGTCTCTGTGATGGATTCTTATTGTTTTTGTGAGGATATCCTTAATTACCTTGTTGGTACTTTCCACTTGGCCATTGACCTATGGATGATATGGCGAGGTTATCCTATGCTGAATGTGATATTTCTGTAACAGAGCTTCCAATTTGAAGGACACAAACTATGGTCCTCCATCTGTAACTATCTCCTTGGGTACTCCAAAATGGGTGAATATTTCTCCATACAAGAAATCCATTACAACTTGGTCATTGGCCTTGACCAAAGCTATAGCCTCCACCCATTTGGTCATAAAATCGGTGCAAACTAGGATATACACTTTTTGCTTCGAGGGAGGGTTGATAGGCCCTACAAAATCTAGGACCCATCTGTCAAAAGGTTCAGCCACCAGCTGTGGTTGAAGAGGCATCTGAACTAGTCTGTTTGGCTGGCCCATTCCTTGGAAACTATCATAAGGATGAACATATTTCTTTGCATCCCTAAAAATTGTTGGCCAATAATAGCCCATCCGTAATACCTTATGGCTTGTTCGTTTTCCAGCAAAATTTCCCCCACAGGGCTCATTGTGGCAAGCCTTTAAGATACTAAAAATTTCATCCTCCCTTACACATCTTCTTATTTCAAGATTAGGACCTGTGTAGAAAACATGACCATCTATCAAGCAGTACCTGGCACTCTGTTGTATAATTTTTCTTTTTTCTCTCTTTGACAAATGTGCTGGAATATTTCCTGCAGCCAAATAGTTATCAACATCTGTGTAGCAATGGGAATGAACTTAAACTGAAAACAAATGTTCATCAGGGAAGGAATATTCAACTGCTAAATTTTCATCATTGTTAGTAAGTCGAGATAAAAATTACACAACAACGTTTTCCATCCCAGGTCTGTCAATAAATGGAATGTCAAATTCTTGTAATAGTAACAACCATCTAGTTACTCTAGCATTAGTGACAGGTTTGTTCATTAAGTACTTAATGGTTGAATGGTCAGTGTGCACAAAATTGGGTATCCAATAATATAGTTCCTAAATTTTTTGATGGAGTAAACAATGGAGAGGAATTCCTTTTCTGTGACAGTGTAATTGAGTTTAGCAAGGATTAAGTTTTTACTAATATAATAAATTGTATACGGGGCATGACCTTCCTGTTGTCCCAATACTACTCCAATGGAAGTATCATAAGCATCTAAGGAGATGTGGAAAGGCAGATATCAATTGGTCCCTCGTAATATAGGGGCTATAGACATCCTTTTCTTAAGTTCAGTCAACGTTGTTTAGCATGCATCATTCCAATCAAACTGTACATCCTTCATCAATAGAGTGAATAAAGGAGAAGCTAGCTTGGAAAAGTTTTCTATAAATATTCTATAATAACCATCATTCCCTAAGAATCCACGTACCTATTTTTTGTTCCATGAGTGGGTATGTTTTCAATTACCATGATTTTGTATGGGCTTACCTCGATACCATCAACAGAGATAAAGTGCCCCAGAACTACTCCCTCACTCATCATCATATGGCACTTTTCATTGCTTAAAGATAGCTGTGTTTTTTCACAACGTATTAAAACCTTTTCTAAAATTTTCACTGCTTCCTCAAAGCTTCTACCATATGGGGTAAATTCATCCTTAACAATTTCCATCCTGTCGTTAACCATATCAGAAAATATCCCAATCTCAACTCTCTAAAAGGTGGCAGGTGCATTACACAAACCGAAGGGAAGTACCCTGTATGCAAAGGTGCCCCAGGGATAGGTGAAATTGTTCCTTTCATGGTCCTCGGGAGAAATCTGAATTTTATTGTAACCGTTGAATCCACCCAACAATAAAAACAACTTCTTCCTAGACAAGGTGTCAAGTACCTGATCAATAAAATATAGGGGAAAATGGTCTTTCTAAGTTTCTTTGTTCAACTCCATATAGTCTATGCAGGCTCTCCATTTCCCATTCTTTTTTGGCACTATCACAAGTGGAGAAACCCACTCGCTATCTGAGATTGGGTATATAAACCATGCTTCCAAGAGTTTCTGGATTTCTTCTTTCATTGTGGTTGGAACACAGGTTGGGAGTCGCTTTTAATGTAGATGTGATGGGTACAAAGATTAGAAGGGATACCCTTCATATCTGTGTACTCCCAAGAAAAATATCCCTTGTGATGTTTCAGCAAAGTGATCAGGGGTTCCAGCTCATCAGGAGCGAGATTCGGATTAATGTTCAAGGTTTTTCCTGGCTCTATTTCAACTGGAATTCTTTTCGAGTTTTTAAGTACTAGAATTATGTTAGGTATCTTCTGTTAGATTTTCTTGTTCTTCTTAACCTAGAGTATTGTTCAGAATTTGATAAACATGTTTATTGATAGAAGTGGGCTCACTAATAAAACTGTTAATAGTGTCGTCCTATGTTTCATCCTTAAAATTTAAGTCTTTCCCTATTGTTAATAACGGTTGAACAACTTATTGTTCCTCCATTTCCATCAACACTGGAGTTTCAGCATCTAAGCTATGTCGAGCTAGAGGGTACAAGGTCAAGATTTTTGTATTAGTCCCAACTGAAATGGTCATGGACCCCGACTGACATCTGATGCAAACATTTGTTGTGGCTAACCAGGGTCTTCCAAGGATCAGCGGATGTTCCCCTAGCTGTGACTTCGGTTGCAAAACTAAGAAGTCCACAGGGTACTCCCACAAATCGAATGAGACCATGAGGTCATCCAAGATTCCCTTGAATTTGATTGTGTACATGTCAGCAAGTTCTAATATACTAGGGGTTGGATGAAGATTAGTGAGCCCAAGTTTTTTCACGATTTCAATGGTCATAACATTGATAGTTGTGCCTAAATCTTAAAAAAAATTAGGTATCTAAGCGTTTCCAATGTGTACTGTAATAGTAGGGTTTCTAAGATCATCATACTTAGCCAAGATAGTTTCCCCATTATTAATTCAAAGAGTTTTCGTATTACATGGACAATGGGAGGATCCCTAAGATTTCTCCCTGGTTTTCTTACACACATATCTCTAACTATTTTGACATAGATGGGCACGTCATAAAGGGCTTGTAACAGTGGAATTTTGACATATAAATTATTTAATTCCCTTAAGAGATTAAACTGAGGTTGTTCCACTATCTTTTGTAGTATCAGTCATTTAGGATATGATGGTTCTCTTGTTGGTTGTGTAGGTTGTGTTTCAATAAGTGTTTCTTCTTGTGTTTCCGTTGGTATTTCAGTAGGACTCTCAACATCCTTAATGATGGGGATTTCCATATTTTCAAATTGATAATTCATTCTTGCTTCAGTCAAAGAAGATGGGACATATTCAATTACTAAGGGTTCCACTACTTTCCCTGATCGTAGGCGTATGTCATTGCACGGAACTGAGGTAATGGAATAAGTAGGCATGTTGTGAGTCTCAAATTGTTGAACTACTTTATTATTCAGGTTAGGGTTAGGATGGGAAGGAAGCTGTGGTCATAGTGGCATTTTCATTGGCGCAACATTATTCTGGAGTTCCAGCTGCAGCTGCTGGTACTGTTGGTGAGGGTATTGCTGAGGAGGATACTCTTGCTGAGGAAACTCTTGATGAGGAGGTTGGTCATGAGGAAACTGATTTCCTGGATGGGATTTTCTCCAACCCATAGACAAAGAAGTTTGTTGGTTTGATTGTTGTGCCCAAGGTAGCCAAGAGTTAGTATTCTGCATAAAAGTTTGTGTATTCATGTTATTCATATTATTCATATCATTCAAAAAAGGTAATGAGTCTGGATTCATGCCTTGATTTTGAGGCTTCCAAGGCTTCTTTTGAGCAATGAAGTAAGCTTGCTCCACATCAGAAGTAGATGCCTACGGGACTGCCGTAACTTGGGGTAGTGAAGGACATTCCTTAGCATCATTATTGAATTCATAGAGTTGGCATAAATTCACCTTGTCAAGTGGACATTCCTTTAGTGGGTGCTTCTTCTTGCATCTAGGATAGAATACGCCAAGTGTTAAATCTTCTACTGCTTGCCTCTGCTTTGCTCTCAGGATGTCCATTTCTGAGTAGATGGAGCTCATAATTTATGTTTTGAAGTTTTCAATAAGATTTCCTATTTCTTCTCATGTGGCTCCTCCATTAGATGACTTTCATGTTCTATTGAAGACATCTTAGTCCATTCCTTTGTCATTATTATTGGTTCTGGAGGATCCTCTCAAATATCTTCGATATAAGACGACAATCTCCTCAAAGGATTATTTTGAGATATCCCCCTTTCCCAACAAATTCACCATATCCAGGAAATTCTCTCTGATTCAACACAATAAGATAATTTTGAGCACATCTTTCCCCATATCAGTTTGTCCTACCATTTCCACAAAGAACTCCAAAATATCTTCCTCTTTCTGCATCATCTAAAACAATTCTTCTCTTTTATCTTTAGTCCTACATTACTCTTGATATTTTCCAAGGAAAACCTGTTTCATTTGTTCCCACGTGGTAACAGTATCACCACCCAAGCTCATAAACAAGTGCCGATTATTGTCCTTTAAAGTAGCAGGGAAAAGTTTCACCTTTTATTCTATGGAAGTGTAATCGCAGCTGCAACAGAGGATGTCAAATTCAAAGAGGAACTCATCTAGATCCTCTGTGTATTTCCCATGAAACTATGGTAATACTGATGGTGAGATGTTCTTCATGGGGGGTGGTCTAGTTGGTTGTCGAATGGGGAACTAAAGTGTCGCGAAAATATCCTCATGTTGGACATCCCCATCCTTGTGATGGTTATCCCCTACTCCTTCTTCATGATCGTCATGGTGATGTTCATTATTCATGTTTTCTTATTCTTCCTCCTGTCTCCGCTTCCTATAATTTTCCAACTCTTGCTGAAGCTGTAACCACTCCTCCTTTGTAACCTCCTTCACTTCGATATGGTAAACCACCTCTGGCTCACCTACTCCCACATCATTGGCTCTATCTTCGTCCGCAGGGACACCAGATGGTGTCACGGCTCCTATTTTTTTTCCACCGCGGAAACTGATGCATCTATCCTAGGAGTAACAAGGATTCTTCTGACATATGATGGTCCTTGATTATGAGCTCTAATAGAATAATTATCCCTAGAAACTAAATCATCAATGAATGTGTTATCACTCCAGGAAAATCCTCTAGGTTGCAGCTCGAGGATGCCTGGTAACTTAAATGTTTTTACGGTTTTTCTAATTGGATCAAGTCAGGTGACCTACAAGAAATCACACTCTCAAGATGTGCATGAAACTCAATCAAAGATAAGGCTTCTAAATACCACTGTTCAAAGGTTTGATAATATGGTGAAGAGATGGAGAACTTATTATGCTGGCAGATTCATACATAAAACAATTATATATAAATGGCTAATCATAACAAGGAAATTACTTGCAATTCAAATCATGAACAAGCAGATAGGATGACAGCTATCAGACATCAAATAACATGAATAAACCTGAACAAAACATTCAAGCATAAGAACAGAACATACAAGAAATGGAAGATGAACATATGATAGCAAAAGAGCTTATATTAGGTCATGAGCAATATGAGAAGCTTGATAATAATAATGGTCAAAAGGTCCTCAAAGTCACCCTTTCTATAACATAAGTCTTAGGCTTTATATCCTTTACAAAAATATTCAGATCCGGAATAGTTGGATCTGTTTTTACTAAAAATAGCTAAAAATAAATGTTTTTGCAAAATTAGGTCATAAACCCTAATTTAACTACCAGTCTATCTAACTCTAACACTTGTTCACTAATTGAACCTTTTGATGACTGCAGTGAGTATTGCAGGAAAGATGTAACCTCCCTTTTGATAGATAAGCCATTTTTGGTTAAAATAGGTAGGGTTTGTGACCCTTTCCTCCTTGATGTATCCTCAAAACTAGAACATACCTTCTCTGATGGTGTTCTCTTCAACAACTTTCAGCTTTACACTTCATCCCTGAGATAGTTGTATTTACCAAAAACTAGTCTTTTGTGCCAAAATATCTTTTTGCACCTCTTTTTGCTTTCGGTGGTTAAGGAATCAAAATCTCGAGTTTGTTAGCTGCCGAAATCTTTGCTTTCGGTGGCTAATGAACAGCTGTTGTGTTCACCTAAGCCACCGAAAGCTCTATTTTCTGCAAAAAAGTTTATTAGCCTTTAAATAAAACTTATATATCTTTTACCTCTGTCCTTCTGGTATTTCTTCCATTTGCAAAAGGTTTGACAAAGCAACAACATCATGAGCCGCCTCAGGATCCTGAAAGCTTACTGTTGCCTCTGCTAGGGTTTCTAGTGCAAAGTGTGCTTGATATTTAGGGTTTAATTCTTTTCCTTGTTGTTTAATAGATTTTGGTGTTGTCCCTTTGATGTCTCTGTAGCCTTCCCAGGGATTGGATTGGCATTAGTCTCACAGGCTGGTTCTGGGCCAAAGATGCTTATTGCCACTTCTGCTAGGGTTTCCAGCTTCCTGTTCTTCTTGATCTTCAGAGTCTGAGTAAGGTAGGTTGAGTATGTTTCTATTTGGTGCTGAAAATTCTTATACATTTGCAACAAATCTTCATGAACTGATAGATGACGTCGAAAATGCCACCTGAAGGATTCACAGGTCATCTTTTGCCCTCAAAATTTGGCTCAACTGCTAAAAAATGGGGCTCAGAGATGGATTTGGTCATTTAAATATGTGACACCTGTGTAAAAAATGAAAGATTTTTTTGTATATTGGTTCATTGTGAGCAAAAACCTCTCTTAGGTTTTTTCAATTCGTTTTCATTTTCTTGATATATGTATTTCAAAAACATGTGTAAAACAGGGAAATTCTGAGATCCGAAATTTAGGCCTCAAAGATCGATTAGATTCTCCCAATATACAATACCTCTAGGAAAATGGAGAGAGGTTATTTTTCTCTAACATGTTAGGAACAAAGACCTCCGATATTTGTGTAAAATTATTCTCCAGTCTCTCCGAATAGTTATTTTAAAAATATGACTTTTTGTAGTAAAACGCCAATTTCAGTGGCTTAGAGTGCCTTGCAATTTCGGTCTTAGCTACTGAAAGTCTACTTTCGGTGGCTTAGAGACTATTTTGAAACCACGCTTAGCCATGAAAACCTATGTTTTGATTTTTTTGAGCGATTCCTCCTCCCTGCGCCTGCAAAATTGAAATTCAAATCCTGTGGAGGAGGTTAGTGGACTGGTTTTCAGAGATGACCTTGAGTAGTAAGGATGCATGCAACAAATGAGGAGTGTAGTGAAGGTATGGTGCTGATTCTGAGGGTTTAAATATTTGATTGGTACTTGAATGAGATGATGGTGAATTCTGGTGATATCCACGAGATAGACAGCCTAGCAATCATTTTAATGTGAACTTGGTGTTTCGTGGAGGTTTACTGCAGTATTGGGACAGATGGAGGGCAGGCTAGGGTTTAGATTTCCATTAGTATTTTGAGATCAATAACAACTTCTTATCCATAAACTCATGTTTTAATATAGTTCCTTGACCCTTTAGGTGGTTAATCATGTTAAATTATGACATGCCTCATGCTGATGAATTTGATTTTGATGGGCAGACAACCGTTTTCACTTTTCGTCCTCTTCGGTGGTTAATAGACTTTAGGGTTTAGTTCACTAGCTGTCGAAATCTTGGATTTCAGTGGCTAATGAACAGTTGGTCCGTTCACCTAAGCCACCGAAAGTCTCATTCCCATAATTTATTAAAATGAAGTTCAACGCGCTTTTGGTGGTTTACTGTGTTCTTGGATCCATTGCTAAACCGCTGAAACCAAGGCTTTTCGGTGGCTAATGAGCTATTTGAAAGCTCGCCTAAGCCACCAAAATTCCCATTTCCAAACTTTCATAAAAAATCGTGATCAATAGGCTTTCGGTGGTTAACATGGTCCTGCGTTAAAAACTTTTAGCTGCCGAAAGGTGAGCTTTTCAGTGGCTAATGAGTTGCTGAAAAACTCGCCTAAGCCACCGAAAGATAAAAAAATTCAAACTTTCTTAAAAAATAGAACATTAGATATCCCAACCTTGTTAGTCATCCCAATATATTTCAAAATATGACCTGAAACCTTCATCACTGATCAAAAAATAAATTGTTCTGAAAGGACTTATTGAAAATTTTATTTAGGAGATAACATCTTTCTCCTACTCGGGGATAGGAACCTCCCTATGAGGTCCTAAGAACGCCAGACCAAAATGCCTTTCCTGAAAAAGAATAATTAAAGCTATCTTCTAGTGTTCCATTGGGCATGGAGTCATTTGTATTTTATAACTGATCTGCTGCAACCTGCCTGTAGCTCGCTTTGCTTATTCATGAAAACAACTTGTAATGTCCCCGTTTTTGACCCCATTTGCATGATGTATATATTGTAATTGATCGTGGTGAGGAGCTCAAGGAAAAAGCCCCACCATCGATTTGTTTGTGTTTGTATTTCGGCAATGGGGATAGTTGTTGATGGTTTATTGTGCCACTTAGCACATTATAATTCGGCATCATGTAAATACACACATCAATTAAAACTAAAACCACAACTAGCTACGGCAGTGCAACGTTGAATGAAAATCGCGTGATTCCAAAGGATGAGGGGTGGGGGGATTTCCAAACCTTAGTCTATGGGGGGAAACCCATTTTTTGCCACCTTTGTTTGATTGGTCACTTTTCCTTGTCTCATCCAACCTTGTCAACCTCCTTAATGCTTCAGCTAGTGGTTGAGGAGTTATGGCTAAGTGGTTGAGGGCAGTTATTACCTTTGGGAGTGGGGTGGAAGGGCTGTCAGTCCCATACCCACACCCACACTCCACCCACAACTCCATTCGGTCTATCTGTTCATCCTCCTCACGAGGAGCAGAGGTCTGTTCATCTCCTCACGCAGAGATCTGTTCGTTCTCCCGATGGTCTGTTGATTTGCGCGCAGAGGTGAGGTTGTTTCCCCTCACGCGCAGGCTGGAATCCTCACGCAGAAACCGGGTATGTTTTTCCTGTGTATTTTGCTGTTGGGTGCAAGCTTTTCCCTCACGCACAGACTGTTGAGGTCGATTTCCCATGTGACAGCCGTGCTCACTGTCTTTGTTTTGGGGTTGTTGTCTTCCCCACGTTTTCGGATGGTTGTGGTGTCCAATTACGTTTGGGCCGCTATGCATTCGAATTGAGTTGTTTTCTACAGTGGTCCACGTCTGAGTTTCCCTGTTGTCTGGGACTGTTTATAGCTACCATCGCTGGCATTGTGGGTTGTGTCTATTGATTGCCACATTCGTTGGCTGAGTCTCCCATGGTTATGCTAGGAGTGTTGTTCCTGTTCACTATGGGCTGTGAATCGTTGCCATTATTCACTAGTTGATTGGGCTACGGTTGTTTCCCTAGTTTGGGGTGTTGTTGCTGAGTAGTTTTGGCCACGTTAGGGCCAAGAACAACTCCGTGTTGTCCGTTGGACTTGAGCTGTGTTCATCCGCGGTTTGGGGCTATCCCCAGTTGTTTTACTTCTTCTCAGAGCAGTGAAGGGATTGTTTGGTTGCGGGTATGCAGTGGTTGAACCTTGGACTGTGCTGGCTTGGCCGATCTGTTGATGGCCTGATAAACCCAGCAGTGTTGGTGTGGTTGTTTTGTGTCCCCTTGGCCATGTGCAAGCCTGCAACTTACCCTTATTCCGAAGGAATCATGCCCAGCTCGAGGGTGGCAGCATTGCTGAGAGATCAATGAGCAAGCTGGCCTATGGTTGGGTGGAACGTTGCAGCGACGTAGCTGGTTGCGGGATTCTTCACCAAAAGATANTCATCCTGTAAGTTTTAATTCCAGCGTTGATTTATCCCTATTTATCGTCACGTCCTCTTCGCCGGTCTGAGGGATGGGGACGTGACACAACTGAAAAATGACCTAGCTGCTCATATTAAGAGCTTATTTTCCTATGTATTCCTACTCCTAATTCTAATCAGTAGAGTCTTATTATCAAGTGACATCATGCTTCCAATGAAGCCATGTCAGAAGCTGATATGCTGAACTTATCCTTGATATGCTGAACTTATCCTTGATATTGACCCCAAAAATAAATGAAACCCTAGCATGCAACAATGTAGTTTCAAAGGGTGACAGAACCAGCTATGATTTGAAAAAATATTTTGATATCCATGATGCTTATAAGTTATAGATATTCAGCAACGGGGTCATAAAAGCCAACAGGAAGTACTTTTTTATGCTGCTGATCTTTTCCTCCATTGATGTCAATGTTGAATGTGGACTGCTCAACCTTTGTCTGATAAAAATGCAAGATCAACAGCTGATTTGAATCTTTCTGCTCCCCTTCATGTAATCTGAATTCATCATAATGATATGCTGGTTTATCATAGCTAACAATTTCCTCTTCCACAATAATATCTTTGTAGGATATATCAAAACTAAGAAGATCTTTATTGGACTTTTGAGCAGCAGATTCGTAACAAACATCTAGTTCCTTGTCATAATTTGAAGCAACATATTCATAAGGAGAAGGAAGATCTTCCTGATGTTCCAGATGGAGATTAGACAGTCCCTAAAAATTTTGTTCCTCATGGTTAATGTAGCTTCCCTTGATCTGCAAATCTAGAAACTGTGAGCTAGCCTTACTGATTTCAATGGTCATTTGACCAGTAGAAAGCTGATCATTTCCATGTGTAGTTAAAGAAATCAATTCCTCGGATTCACAACAATTAGATTTAATGATGGTAGGAAAAAATTCAACTCCTTTATAATCCATTTCTAGTTCATGTTGATTAAAAAGTGCATCATCTTGAAGATTCTTGAAGGGCTGCTGCATATTGTGAGGGAGAGATACATCTCTATTTACATCTCTAGCCTTATGATGTAATTCATATTCATCACAGCAATTACCAAATACAAAATCATATGGAAAATACCTTTTGCAGTGCTTAGTGAATGCTCGGTGAAAATCCTTCAATGATGAAATGATGGAAGGAGGTAAAGAAAAATACCACTGACGTGCATCACCATATATTGAATACATGAACATCTTCATATGAACATATTCATGTTGTTGATCTAATAGATCCATGCATTCGTGAAACTTGAGGAGGTGTTATGCAGGATTGTCTTCTTTCTCCTCTTTGAAGATAGGTAGAAAATCTCCCCATTCAGACATATCGGGTACTGGATGTGGAAAACTAGGAACTGAAGAGAAGTCAAGAGGTCCAAACCTCTGAGCCAAAAGAGTAGCAAATGATTTTAACATCTTAATATTGTGGAGTCACCACTGAATTCGTCTGTCATGGAGTCGCCAGGGATGATATCTTCACAAGCACTAGTGCTTGAAGATTCCTCAACCCTAAAAAATTTTTATTTACTTATAAAATTCTAAGAACTATATGCTTCAGCACAAGAAGATTGAAATGGAGGTCTATTTGATATAAAAGTAGGAATACCTTTGAAAATACCTGATGTAGCTCCCCTTGTATCTCTGGAGGTTTGTATGAAGCCCTAACTCTTCTCAAAATCTCTTATGGATCTGAAACAGGTGTTACTGGTGTCCCTTTAGGGTTTTCTTTGGTACTTGGTCTTCTTGAAGCCACCTTATTTCAATGGATTCGCCAGATAGATGATTACAACCAAAATAGTGTCCAAACTTTGTCTATCATAAAAGTAGGATCTATGTCATCTCCCAGGGAAGCTGAGCTTCAATCTCCTCTCCTCGGCAATGGTGCCAATTTTTTATCACTCCAGGAAACTGCTCTAGGTTGCAGCTCAAGGACGCCTGGTAACTTAAATTTTTTTATGGTTTTTCTAACTGGATCAATTCAGGTGACCTATAGGAGTTCACACTCTCAAGACATGCATGCAACTCAATCAAAGATAAGGCTTCTAAATACCACTATTCAAAGGTTTGATAATATGGTGAAGAGATGGAGAACTTATTATGCTGGCAGATTCATACACAAAACAATTATATATAAATGGCTAATCATAACAAGGAAATTACTTGCAATTCAAATCATCAACATGCAGATAGGATGATAGCTATCAGACATCAAATAACATCAATAAACCTAAACAAAACATTCAAGCATAAGCATAGAATAGACAAGAAATGGAAGTTGAACATATGATAGCAAAAGAGCTTATATTAGGTCATGAGTAATATGAGAAGCTTGATAATAATAATGGTCAAAATCTCCCCAAATTCAAACCCTTTCTATAACATAAGTCTTATGCTTTATAGTCTTTACAAAAATATTCAGATCCTAAAAAGTTGGATCTATTTTTACTAAAAATAGCTAAAAATAAATGTTTTTTGCAAAATTAGGTCAGAAACCCTAATTTAACTACTAGTCTATCTAACTCTAACACTTGTTCACTTATTGAACCTTTTGATGACTATAGTGAGTACTGGAGGAAAGCTGTAACCTGCCTTTTGATAGATAAGCCACTGTTGGTTAAAACAGGTAGGGTTTGTGACCCTTTCCTCCTTGATGTATCCTCGAAACTGGAACAGAACTTCTCTGATGATGTTCTTCAGCAACTTTCAGCTTTACCCTTCATCCCTGAGATAGTTGTATTTCCAAAACTGGTCTTTTGTGCCAAAATATATTTATATTCCTCTTTTCACTTTCAGTGGTTAAGGAATCAAAATCTCAGGTCTATTAGCTACCGAAAGCTCTGCTTTCGGTGGCTAATGAACAACTGTTGTGTTCACCTAAGCCACTGAAAGCTCTATTTTCTGCAAATTTTTTTATAGGCTTTAAATCAACCTTTTACATCTTTTACCTCTATCCTTCCAGTATTCCTTCCATTTGCATAGGGTTTGACAGAGCAGTAGCATCATGAGCCGCATCAAGATCCTGAAAGCATGTTGCTGCCTCTGTTATGGTTTCTAGTGCAAAGTGTGCTTGAGATTTAGGGTTTGAATTCTTTGCCTTGTTGTTTTAGAGGTTTTGGTGTTGTCCCTTCGATGTATCTGTAGCCTTCCTATGGCTTGAATTGGCAGTAGTCTCACAGGCTGCTTCTGGGCCAAAGATGCTTATTACCACTTCTACTAGGGTTTCCAACTTCATGTTCTTCTTGATCTTCAGAGTCTGAGCAAGGTAGGTTGAGTATGTTTCTGTCTGGTGCTGAAAATTCTTATACATCTGCAGCAAATCTTCACGAACTGATAGATGAGGTTGAAAATGCCACCTGGAGGACTGACAGGTCATCTTTTGCCCTAAAAATTTGGCTTACTGAAAATTGGGCTTAGAGATGGATTTGTTCCTTCAAATCTATGAAACTTGTGTATAAAATGAAAGAGGTTTTTGTATATTGGTTTGTTTTTAGCAAAAACCTCTCTTATTTTTTTGAAATTTGTTTTCATCTTCAAAGATTTGTATTTCAAAAACATGTGTAAAACAGGGAAATTCTAAGATCCAAAAATTAGGCCTCAAAGATGGATTCGATTCTCCCAATATACAATACCTGTGGGAAAACGGAGATATATTATTTTTCTCTGACATGTTAGGAACAAAAACCTTCGATTGTTTTGCAAAATTATTCTCCAGTCACTCAGAATCGTTATTTTAAACATATGACTTTTTGTAGTAAAACACCAATTTCAGTGGCTTAGAGCGCCCTGAAATTTCAGTCTTAGCTGTCGAAAGTCTACTTTCGGTGGCTTAGAGACCGTTTTGAAACCACACTTAGCCATGGAAACCTGTGTTTTGATTTTTTTGAGCGGGTCCTCCTCCCTACGCCTACAAAATTGAAATTCAAATCCTGTGGAGGAGGTTAGTGGACTGGTTTTCAAAGATGACATTGAGTAGTAAGGATGCATGCAACAAATGAGGAGTGTACTGAAGGTATGGTGTTGATTCTGAGGGGTTAACTATTTGATTGGTACTTTAATGAAATGATGGTGTATTCTGGTGATATCCACGAGATAGACAACCTAGCAATCATTTTAATGTGCACTTGGTGTTTCGTGGAGGTTTACTGTAGTCATGGGACAAATGGAGGGTAGGATTGGGTTTAGATTTCCATTAGTCTTTTGAGATCAATAATGAATTCTAAGCCATCAAATCATGCTTTACTGCATTTCCCTAACCTTTTAGGTGGTTAATGATGCTAAATTATGACATGCCTCATGCTAATGAATTTGATTTTGATGGGCAGACAACCGTTTTCACTTTTTGTCCTTTTTGGTGGTTAAGAGAATTTAGGGTTTAGTTCACTAGCTGTCGAAAGTTTGGATTTCAGTGGCTAATGATACATTGGTTCATTTTCCTAAGCCACCAAAAGTCTCATTCCAATAATTTATTAAAACGAAGTTCAATGCACTTTTGGTGGTTTACTATGTTCTTGGATCCATTGTTAAACCGTCGAAACCAAGGCTTTTCAGTGGCTAATGAGCTGTTTGAAAGCTAGCCTAAGTTACTGAAAGTCTTTTTTCCAAACTTTCATAAAAAATGCGATCAACAGGATTTCGATGGTTAACATGGTCATGCGTTAAAAATTGTTCGCTGCTAAAAGGTGAGCTTTTCGGTGACTAATGAGTTGTTGAAAAACTCGTCGAAGCCACCGAAAGATAAAACTTTCAAATTTTCTTAAAAAACAGAACATCAAATATCCCAACCTTGTTAGTAATCCTAATATCTTTCATAATATGACCTGAAACCTTCATCACTGATCAAAAAATAAATTGTTCTGAGTGAACTTATTGAAAATTTTATTTAGGAGATAATAGAATGTCCTTCTTCCTAAGGCTAGACTTCTTCCACGACCTTGACAGCCTACAAAGTTAGTATTCTAGGGAGTTCTAAGGGTTCTGGGAATATCACGTTGTACTCTCCTTGTATTCATGCAACCCAAAAATTATGCAAGCTTACAAACTGTTGAAGAAACTGAATAAATACAACTACTACTGTGTATGTCAATTATCTTCCCCGGCAACAGTGCCAAAATGTTGGTCACCCTATATTCTAATCAATTACAACTAACACACTGAATTATCAATATGAATTGTCAACCCATGGAAGTATTTTTGTTTCAAATATAATTAGCACAATCTATGCATAAACACTTAAGTATCTTATTAAATGAATGAAAGCTTAATTGTCCTACCTATCTGCTCAATCAAACTCTTCTCATGGCTAAAGCTAACCTAATTTATCCATCTAAGAATTCAGAAATGCATTTACCCTCCTAGAATCATTACTCTAAAAATTACTGATCTAAAGAAAATTAAGCTAGATGTACTCTTGCAGAAAGTAAACTATGAAAGTATCAAACTACTAGGACTTAGCTAAGATCTGTTTAAATCATCTAGGATGCAAATTATAAATAATAGTAAAGAATCACACCACTTGCAATAATAATCTGACTAGTTCAATAAATTCCAAGAAAGATAAATAATAGAAATAAACTACAGTTGAGCTTGACTGTGACAACTAATTGGCACACTTTGCATAAAGAGAAACTATCCTACACAGTTGACTGTCACACCACACAGTTGCAGCTCATAAGAATGCAATCATTAAATATCAAAGGAAAATTCCATCACCAGTCATCATTGTTGCAGCTAACTATAAAATGCATCTACTATGATTCCACACCAAACAACATAAATAAACTAAACATCTAATTAACTTGAGAATCTCTATGGGAAGGCAGGACCAACCTTTGAACAGAGATGTCGTGAACTAACACGAATTAAAACACATAGATATGAAGAATTTTACTCCTTGTATTAAAAATAATAATTCATAGCATAGCACTCTGTCACAACTTACAAAGTCTAATGTCAATTAACCAACCTCAAGCTCAGATCTCCTCCAAATATTTATACATGAATAGCATAATCCCCATCCACTAATATCGGGCAGCCATGAAGATCTACGATCTTCAGGCTACCTTGTTACAACTGTTATATTTTATTAAGATCTAAATAGATTATCTAGGATCTTTATCTGAAAGAATAACAAGTACAACAAAATGCATAAGATATAAAAGATACACAAGACACAAATATTTTCATTGGGGAAACCATAAAGGATAAAACCCTGAAAACTTCTTCAGAATAGTAAGATGATCAAAAGTAGTAATAAGAAATGTTCAGAAACTATATTTCTCTCCTCCTCTGACTGTCTCTCTCTATCATGCGCCTTAGAGAGTGTGTGATATGTATAAATGAGGGAGAGTGCCTCCCTATTTATACCCTTTCAAGTCACTGACCAAATATAAGAACCGATCCTACATGTCACCTCACATGGGGCCCAATTCTCCTAGAGAGACCATAATTGCATATTACATGATGTTACACTAAGGACTATTTCCCCGACTTACAATAGAGGTTTTACGTCAAGGTATAGACACAATTTAGACATCCCGTAAAGGGGTAACACACATCCTTAATGGGGGTACAAAAACATACAATGATAATATACATCAGAATATCTTCCAAAGTTACAAATACATCAACAAACCCTCTTAACTTTGAAGGTATTCTCTATCTACACAGTCATCAACACATCTGGTCAAGTCTTCATCTCATCACCATCATCAAGGAGTCATAGAGTCTTCATCATAGCTGCTACCATCATCTTCTTATAATTTGATCATCATCCCATACTATATGTCATTAGAAGTTTCTACAGTGCCAGGCCTTTTTCATGTTGGATGTAGGCCTGGTCTCCATGTAGGTCTTCATCATCTCTGGGAGCAAGCTATCAAGTAGGTACATCCTAGGTCTTATTATATGCCTCTTACAAAACCTGCAGGATATCCTAGGACTGATTATATTCCACTGCAAAACCTGAAGGAGAATCCCAGGACTGATTACATGCCTTGCAACACCTATGTACCCTACTATTACCTCATCATCTTCAGATCACTTCATCATCTCATGGAGCACATCCCAGATACACATAACACAACACTTACATCCATCGGCATAGGAGGAAAAACCTACCACCATCCGACAAAGGAAAATCTTTTACATTAACGACCATGGGAGGACCAACCTACCACCATGTCAGAAAATATTCAACATTTACATCAACAATCATGGGAGGACCAACCTACCACCATGTCGGAAAATATCCAACACATACATCACCGACCATGGAAGGACCAACCTACCACCGTGTCGGAAAGGCTCTATAACTTACATCAACGACCATGGGAGGAACAACCTACCACAATGTCAGAAAGGATCCAACACTTACATCAATGACCATGGGAGTACCAACCTAGCACCATGTTGGAAAGGATCCAACACTTACATTAACGACCATGGGAGGGAAAACTTACCACCATGTCAGAAAGGATTATGTGTATCTGTGTCTTCCAGACTCACCACTTCCCCTTGGAATGAACCTCGATCTGAATTACACCAAGATTTTCTCTGAAGTACTCAAACTTCACTCTGGCTATTTCTAGCATAGAATCACATCAGGACTGAATATGCCCAAGGATAACCTACGATCTTCTCCAAGACTGATTACATCCAAGGGAAAACTATAGGACTGATTACGTATGAACAACCTATGAGCTTCCCCAGGATTTTATGCTCAAACAACCTGTCTCAACGGCTATGACAGAACTCATCACTCCCTCTTTAGAGATATCTCGATCTGGATCACATACTGGAGCTTCATTGATCCTCTTTGCATCATACATAAGTGCAAGTTAGATCAATCAAATAAAATAGTATATTTCAAAAGAAACATACTATCTCACAAATATCCTAGCAAGTGGCAACATATTTTTCCTCGGCTATACTTAGTGCCATGCAGGACTGCATATTGCCAAACCAGTAGGCCATACTAGATCTCAAACTGAAGAAGCAACCCAAAGTGCTCTTTTTCTCAAAGGTGCTACCAAGACGAATCAATATAAGCATGCAGTTTAGTCTTCTGGTTTGTATCATACTTGAGCCCATACTTAATTGTACCCTCCAGGTAGCTCACTACATGCTTTGCAACCAAGAGAGCATGTCTAGTATCCGTCAAGAATTGGCTCAGGTTGTTCACAGCAAAGCATATGTCTGGTCTCACATTCATCAAGAACATCAATGAACAAATCATTTGACAATACATCATGGCATCAACCATCTCTAATGAAGCATCACAGAAAAGCTTCAAGTTTGATGCCATAGGTGTGGTTATCGCCTTGCGGTCCAGTATTCTGAATTTCTTCTAAATATCCATTGCATACTTTCCTTGACCAAGGAAAATCTAGTTTGCATTCTTCCACGCATCCATGCCTAAGAAGTAGTGCATTATCCATAGGTATTTCATCTTGAACTCTGTAGAAATTATTCTTCTTGCATCTTTAAAGAGTTCCTCTTTTCCTGTTAGGAACAGGTCATCAACATATAACAAGAGCATCACTATTCTTTCTCCTTCAACCTTGAAGTAAAGGTTGGAATCTTCTTTAGTCTTGGTAAATCCTAGAGCCATCAGTAAGCTATCCATCATACTGTACCATATCGAACTCGAGGATATTCTGCAGCCACTCCCTCTGAAGTGAAGCATCATTCTCCCTCTGCCTTTCATACTCTATGTATTGAAACATTCTATAATGGAGTGACAATTAGCTTCCTATGCAACTAATATTCTATGTATCCATCTAGGGTCACTAGATACCAATATTGTCTATCTTGAACTTTGTAATAGGAACACATGGAATAGGAACTATATTAATATATACATTTAATATAAATACAACTATATAAAACAATACAAAAATATTATATATATATATATATATATATATATATATATAACATAACTCAAAATATTTATGGATATAAAGATAACATGGTAAACTAAGCAACATTGATATGCATGATTCCTAATGTGTCACATTTCCATTTCCTATACGCCTTAGATGGGGTTTTGGTAGAAGATTAGGTTTAAACGTCTGCCCTGTTGGTAGAAGATGCAGACCAGGATCAACACTTTGCTGAAATAGTGGAATAGGCATAGCCAAATCATTAGGATTCAAACTAGTTGGAATGGAAAGTGCACAGGACTCCCTTTCTCGTCTCGTTTTTCATGAATAACTGTACCTCAACTTACCTCCGATGCACATATTCCATTAGATAGCCGTACTATTTACTCTTGATATGAATGTGATCCCTTGCGGGTGGCTTTTCATGGAATTTTAATTAGATTTGCTGCTATTTATATATTTTCTGAAATATTATCAGCTGCTATATATATAACTCTGCGTAAGCTCTCAAGAAGATTCGATCTGAAGCTGGTGTCTTATTATATCTCAGAAATCCTTCTACGTTGCACTTGTCAAGTAAGTAGTGAGTTGAATGGGAGTTATGAGGATACTGACAAAGTCGGCCATGAAATTTTCTCCCTAAAAGAAATTGGTTCTTCATAAAGGTTCTTCATCAAATTGGGAATAAGATTCATGGTTTAATTCATGATATCACAGTTACACATGAGGCTGATTTTGTTGAGACTTTTGATGCTCTTTGGGAAAGAGTTTGTAGAGATATATTTTTTATTATTGATTATGCTTCGAGATTAAAGAATGTTTGCAGCAAAATGCATATTTATGATGCTCCTTCATCAACAAATGATGACCTTCAAGAGGACTCTCCACATGTTCTTGTGTCTACAACACATTGATGCATGATCTTGGCATACACAACATCTTCACCAAGTCTATAACCAAGAAGTTGTTCATTCATCTCATCCAAGTGAAGAAGCAGACCTTTTGAAGACCTTTTTCATTATCTCTGTCACGTCCATTGTCAAGTCCATTCTTGAGGGAGGATTTTCCCCATGTGGTTTTGCCTCTTTCCTTGTTTTATATGGACAAATAAATTTTTTGTTGTATGAGGTGACTTGAGCCTTAGTTTCCAAGGCCTAAATAATAATTTGGTAGAATTTGAACTATTTTAGGCTTAATGGGGGGTGTTAGAGAAATAATACACCTTAGTACTATGACCATACACCTAGAACACATTAATTAGCTTTCATGCTATATCCTATGGTCCATACTTTGGCTATATTGATCATTTACTGCAGTTGAGGAGCTCCACTTTGATCATCCTGGCAGTTAAGGCGCTCTATTTTGATCATTCTGACATCTCAGGCTCCCTCATTAATGACAGGACACTCCCCATCCCTTAAATCATGGAATGTGTTTGACCATAGGCGCTAGGGCATGCGTGTGGTGATTTTTGGCCTTCCTTGGGAATTTATTGCCTCCTAGAGCCACTCCCACTCACCCATGTCCTCTCCCATGCCTTGTCTACCCTAATTTATGACTCAATATGCTCAATACATGTTCACACTAGCATTCGTGACTGTTTGGGATGGTTTGGAAGCTTATTGGTCCACCTATGGGGATTTTGAGCTCAAATCCTAGCCTGACACTTGTATGCATCCATATGGCCTCCAAAGGCTAACGATTTTTCCCCATTGTATTATAAGTATGTACCACACATATCTACAAGTTGTACACTAATATAAATATAAGTTATTGGCATCATCTATGTGTGTTATTTTGCTCTATTTTACTGTTTTTCTGCATATTTCTGAATAAATTAGATGGTGAATCATATTCCGTTAGCTCCTATATCTTGTTGTGAATCATATTTTCACAGTAGGAAAATTATTACAAAGTAAAAAGTTATAATTTTCCTAATTCTTGCATAGTAACAAAAGAAAGTATTCAAAAGGATTTAGGAAAAGATATAGATGATATTTTTATCCATTGAGGATGAATTCATGATGTCAAGTGGGCCAAATGAAAATCTAATTGAAAAATAAACATCAATCTAATCTCTAATTCGAGTTCCAAGAGATAACATTATTTCCTTCATTCCTTCATTCCATGGATATTGACCACAAATTTCAAAGGCACCCTAAAATGTACCCCTCTCAAAACCCTAATGCTCCTATTATGTTAGGGTTAACCTTGACTTGGAATTGAGTCAAAGGTGGTTAGGTCTAGCACATGGTTTGGGCACATGGTTTTTTGTAGCCCATGGTATTGTCCCATGGTATTGCATGTGATTAAGCCTTTATAAGGCTTGAGAAGGCCCCATTGTAAAATGGCCTGGAGGTGAGCGGTGGCTAGTTCACTTAGCCTGGATGGCAGTTTTGGCCATGTAATGAAGATCTTCATTGGTGCTGGTTTTCCCCGCATGGGGTTTCCAGGGTATATTGTGTGTCTATCTTGAATGTTTCTTGCAATGTTTATTTTCTCGCATATTGTTATTTAATGACGCTTGTTTTTTAACCTAACAAGTGGTATCAGAGCCATGGTTTGGCTTGGTTATGCTCCTTGGTGTTGGTATGTGCGTGTGCTACGGAAAATATTGTATATGCAGAGTTGAGCGGGAGCGATCTGCATAGGATGCCCTAAAATGGTGGATCTGACTCGATCTGGTTGTGGCCACATGAGATCTAATACAGATAGATTTGCTGATCCATCTTACACAAAGGAGAAGATCTGCTGAGCACATCATCGCTATCTGCGGGTGTATTACAATGTTGTTGCATGTGATCATGGAGATCACAGGGAGACAGATCACTATAATCACGCAAAGGTGAAGTGGAGGAGATGGAGCATTATGTTGGGCATCATGAAGGCCCTGGAAAAATGACAAATCAGTGGTTTGCATATCTTATGATTGATATTGGAGTTGGAAATTGGCATCATCAAGGAAATAAGCATTCTCACTATGAAATCCGTGGAGTGTAGCCGCATGAAGAAGTTGCATCTGGAGAAGGGCGTGAAGGAGGAGTTCAGCTGAAGACTGAACCTTGCGATCAAAAATAGATATGGTCCATGTGTGCTTGATTCCATACCAGAGCGCAGAAGAAGCAAATGTGAAAGTCCGACCCAAGGAAGGAGTTCCAAGTGAGGCAAGCTATGAGGTTATAAAAAAAAGGTATGTCGTCAACAATGAAAAGACCAAGGAAAATCGTAAAGTAAGTCAAGCCGTGAGGGTAAATTAATGTGCACGTCATTCAAAAGAAGAGATCATAAGTGAAAGGTTTTAAATGTTAATTCACGTCACCTTTTTAGAGTTTATTTTTAAAAGTTATGAAATGCTTAAAGTGGATGTGAAGTATAAAAAGGTGGATGATTAAATTAATAGTTTAAACTTTTAAATGAGATTTTTTTAATATAAGCTTGGTTAATGGGTTTGGAATCCAAGCATGGAAGACTATCCAAGATTTGGTCCATGAAATGATGATTCATGGTTTTATGAATTATGGTTAAGGATGTGGGGTTTGGCATATGACAAGTATGGTAAAAATGTGGCAACCATGGAATTTGGATGCAAGTACAAAAGGAGCATGACAAAAGATGAGAAAGAAAGCGAGCATGGAAAGCGAGAGGATGAAGTAACGGATGGTGATGGTATAGTCACCATGAAGACACATGAAAAAAAATTGTAATGGAGCATTTTGCATGTAAATCGACATATGGCTGTAAGAACTGGCAAGGCATGCATACCCCTGGTAACTCATCGGTAAAGTCGAGAGATAGACATAGGTGATGGGGGGGTGTATGTGAGATTCCTCGATAAAATTTTTAGGGGAGTTGGTGATTACTCCAAGTCAAGTTTAAAGGGGGGATTGTTAGGGATAACCTTGACTTGGGATTGAGTCAAAGCTGGTTAGGTCTAGCACATGGTTTGTTGTATCCCATGGTATTGTCCTATGGTATTGCATGTGATTAAGCCTTTATAAGGCTTGAGAAGGCTCCATTGTAAAATGGCCTAGAGGTGAGCAGTGGCTAGCTCACTTGGCTCGGATGGCGGTTTTGGCCATGTAATGAAGATCTTCATTGGTGCTAGTTTTCCCTGCATGGGGTTTCCAGGGTATATTGTGTGTCTATCTTGAATGTTGCTTGCAATGTTTATTTTCTCGCATAGTGTTATTTAATGATGCTCATTTTTTAACCTAACATATTAGACATAACACTTGCAACACTCCTAGCCCAAAACCTTCTCCTAATTGTGCTCAAAGCTTTGAATTTTCTAATCCTTTTAGGATTCCTCCCTTAACCCAAACCAATGGTTTCCTTTACATCAAACATCCACCCATTCTATTATAGATGGTCATGTTCTCAAACATCATGTTACCTCTTGATCATTGTTTATAAATCATTCTTATATTGAACATGAATACCCACCCATACATCCCCCCTTTTGCAGAGCCTCAAACTGTTTCCTTACTAAACCTTAATAAAACATATCATCTTTGTCTCTCCTCACCCAAGACAACACTAATTTATCCCCCCTTTTGCAGAGCCTCAAACTGTTTCCTTACTAAACCTTAATAAAACAGATCATCTTTGTCTCTCCTCACCCAAGACAACACTAATTTATCTCAAATTTCATTTTCACCAATAACTACTATATTAAAAATAGTCTAGACACTATCATACGCGATAATGATAACCAAAAGAACATCATATTTTGTGACTTGTGTAACACATACAACTTTCTACAACTCCCTATCCCTCTTCATATCATCTCACTTGGGTACCACAACATGGTCCTCTCCTAGTAATCAATCAATGATGTGTCATTTAAGTTTCCATTGGATCCTTCAAGGATATTGTTTATTCTTACATCTCTCCATTTTATTGTTCTAACATGATCCTCAAGCTCCCATACTAACAAAAACATAAGGCTCTATATAATATTAACAATAATTCCTTTACTCTCTACAAAGATGATAAATCCTATAAGTTAACCACCACTAATGATTCCATTTCTCAACTAGGTTTCATTCACTAATGTGGTCTCTGTAAATCTCTTTCTCTCTATATTCTCCCTCCCTCTTATTAAATGCACATCATCAGAACCCTTTCTGCATGAGACTTGTGTTGTATCAAGTTCGAAACTTATGTTGTATTAAGTTTAGAAACCCCTCCATGAGACTTGTGTTGTATCAAGTACGGAACTTATGTTGTACTAACTTCATAAACTTATGTTGTATTAAGTTAAGTGATTGTATTGTATTAAGCTAGGATTTTGAGGTCATGAGAGATACATGTAATGATGATCTTATATTGTATTAAGGTCAGGATATTATGTTGTATTAAGATCGGGACCTTGTGTCGTATCAAGGTTAGAGACTTGTGTTGTATCAAGTCTAGAACTTATGTTGTATTAATTCCAGAGTCTTGTGGTGTATCGAGATCGGTCTTGTATCAAGGCCATATGACTTATTTTGTATCAAGACTGGTCTTGTATCAAGATTATATGACTTGTGTTGTATCAAGTCATGAGGATCTAGTAACTATGTGATGTATGGCTAGTCACGGTCACCAAGTTCTATAAGTATCCTTTAGGGATTAGATACCCCTAGAGTTATTTACTTTAGCATATGACTATATGACTTGAGGTAATACATATGATCATAGGTTAGAGGCTTGTTTCGTATCAAGATCGGTCTTGTATCAAGGCCATATGACTTGTTTTGTATCAAGACTGGTCTTATATCAAGATTGGTATTGTATCAAGACTGGTCTTGTATCAAGATTATATGACTTGTGTTGTAACAAGTCATGAGGAATTAGTAACTATGTGATGTATGGCTAGTCATGGTCACCAAGTTCTATAAATATCATTTAGGGATTAGATAACCCTAGAGTTATTTACTTTAGCATATGACTATATCACTCGAGGTAATACATATGATCATAGGTTGGAGACTTGTGTCATATTAAGATTGGTCTTGTATCAAGGCCATATGACTTGTTTTGTATCAAGACTGGTCTTGTATCAAGATTGGTATTGTATTAAGACTGGTCTTGTATCAAGACTATATAACTTGTGTTGTATCAAGTCATGAGGATCTAGTAACTATGTGATGTATGGTTAGTCACGGTCACCAAGTTCTATAAGTATCCTTTAGGGATTAGATACCCCTAGAGTTATTTACTTTATCATATCAAGGCCATATGACTTGTTTTGTATCAATATTGGTATTGTATCAAGACTGGTGTCTGGAACTTATGTTGTATTAATTCCAGAGTCTTGTGGTGTATTGAGATCGGTCTTGTATCAAGGCGATATGAATTTTTTTGTATAAAGAATGGTACTGTATCAAGATTGGTATTGTATCAAGACTGGTCTTGTATTAAGATCATATGACGTATGTTGTATCAAGTCATGAGGATCTAGTAACTATGTGATGTATGGCTAGTCACGGTCACCAAGTTCTATAAGTATCCTTTAGGGATTAGATACCCCTACAGTTATTTACTTTACAATATGACTATATGACTCGGGGTAATACATATGATCATAGGTTGGAAACAATTCTTTTGAGTATATATGATAAAGATGATTAATTAATTAAACACTCATGGACCATGCAGAAATAATTAATGATAAATTAGATGAGCACATAGATAGAGTAAATATTCGAATTGCCTATGTCATACCTGTAGTGATATCAAATTGCAAAGACATAAACTAATTCTAAGTTGTGTAAAACAAGTTTCGGTTAATTAAGGAATCTACTCATTGATTTATGCAAAGTGTTTGTTAAGGATGACATTGATTGGGAAGCACTAAAGACATTCAGTTAAACTCCTAAATAATGGTCAATAAATTAGTTAATCAGATACATTCAGTTCAGTTCAGTTACATTCAATTCAATTCAGCTCATTTCAGTTACATTTAGTTCCATTCAGTTCAGTTCAGTTTAGTTTAATCAATTAACACTCAGTTAGAGGAAGTTAACCCTAGTGAATTAATGCAGGGAACATATCTTCAATATGGTAGATAATTACGAGGTGACAACTTGGAACCAAGTCAAGGAAGGAACAATACTATAATCTGTGGATAGTGCACACAGTGTTCATAGTGTTGACAGTGCCTAAAAGGAATGCAACCATTTAATACATTCATTGTATGAATGAATAAGCTTGTTATTAGAGTGTTATGCACTTGGAAAGGCTATGATAGTATTATGAGTGATCTCTATTCTATAGTGATGCTTATATATATCTTATCAAGGAATATGCAAGTGTTATAAAATCATTCTCTTCCATTATCTATTATACTCAAAGGATTTTTTGTTGGGTTTTCATCCACCGAATTTGGAGGGTTTTCCCAGGGTACATGATGTATCTTATGGGTGAATAATTTTTGTTTCTGAATTGTTTATGACATTTCCATGCCCTAGATTTTTTTTATCAAATGTTTTGAATTTCAATTGCTATCTTTGTATTTGATCAAACATTGACATGGTCTCAGAGCAAGGGTGTGCAAGACATTAATTGTGTAAACATTCTAAACCTACGTGAGATCTTGAAGCATCAAGGAAGAGACTGAAGAAATGGTATCAATATTCGTCCGACCATAATACAAACTTGAAGGCACATCAAAATCCAATACATGGAAGGAGAGAGTGATCAACATTCTTGAAGAGCGTGATCTTTATTCCTTTGTGACCACCGTAATCGAATAGCCTACTACAAATGCAAGAAGAACCAATTACAAGAAGAATAAAGAAAAGGAAAAGAGGATCATATATGAATCTGTGAAGGACAACCTCAAGTCGGTGACTACACCATTGAAGATGGAAAAGGAGTGTTTTGATAGACTCACGAATCTTTATGAGAATAAGACCCCTACTCACAAGAGGGCTTTGAAGAACACATTGTGCAACATGAATATGGAAAGAGATGAGACAGTAGGCTCATTCTTCACAAATATTTCATAGGTGAATGATCAACTTGCAAGCAACAATGTGGATATGGATGAGAATGATCTTATTCAACCCACCATCGATAGGATTCCTGCCTCATGGGAGACCTTTCTTGCTATAGTAAATGGAATATAATAGAATCCCAACTTCGAAATGATTTTGCATGATTGTATTAAAAAAGAAGGGTGCATCTGAAACAAAGTAGTGCACACTGAGGAGGAGACTCTAGCTCTCACGGCTAGAACCAAGATAGGAAGAAAGTTATTCACTCCCAAGAAGTCCCTCCATGCAAAGAAGAAATAGATCAATAAATATTTTGAAAAATCATAGCTTCTATGTTTTTATTGTTAAAATTTGAGACACTTTATATGGGATTGTCATGTGAAGAAAAGAAAAGAAGGAAGATTTCATGCTTCCACCACCGTAGAAGAAAATTCCAAAGAAGATGCACTCAAAGAGAAAGAGACATGGAGGGATTATTACCTCATCTCCTATTTTCCTATATCT
The DNA here is from genome assembly GCA_001517045.1 of Pseudotsuga menziesii. Taxonomy (NCBI): domain Eukaryota; kingdom Viridiplantae; phylum Streptophyta; class Pinopsida; order Pinales; family Pinaceae; genus Pseudotsuga; species Pseudotsuga menziesii. The sequence continues at coordinate 160,896 of LPNX010051399.1, forward strand.
CTCATTATGGGAGAGAATACATGGCTGATTAACATTGGTGCTTCAAATCCCATGTCAAGATACAAGGGCGCAATCTCCAACCTAAAAGAGAAATAGCTTGCATGCATGTTAGAATCAGGAGATAATTCCACATAGTCAATCCAAGCAGTTGGATCCACATTATTCTAGATGAACTAGAGAAACAAGATACATGTGTAGGACATTATTTATGTCCCTGGATTGAAGAAAAACTTACTCTATGTTTATGTCCTTTAAGATAAAGGATTATGAGTCATCTTCATGTAGAATCAAACATACTTGTGGCCAAAAAACTAGAACATTGATACTGCTACTTTTATTGGAGTTCGAGAAGGAAGACTTTACAAGATCCCGAGAAAGTATATTGCAGACATGAGACATCATACTATCAGCCCATGCGAGATTTGGCATAGGATGCTTGGACATATTCACTTCAAACCACTACCTTCCTTGTAGTGAATGGTGAAAGGTATTCCTAGTTTTGATTATGTACATGATATTGTTTGTCGAGGTTGTTCTTTATGAAATCATGTTAAAAAGAAGTTTCCTAACATCCATACTAGATCTTAAGGAATATTAGATTTATTGCACTAATATGTACGTGGACCCATGTCTTCACCATCTCTCAATGGGAATCTCTATTATGTTTTATTCATTGATGATTTCTCTTGTAAGGCTTGGATTTACTTCATGAAAGAAAAAAGTGAAATCTTTAGTAAATTCCAAGAATATAAAGCCTTAGTTGAGAATCACAAAAGTAGGCATATCCATACCATAAGGTCTGATAATGGTGGATAATTCGAATCAAATGGTTTTAATTAGTTTTGTAGTGATGTAGGGATATGTAGACAATTAACAGTTCCTTACAACCCACAACAAAATGGGGTTGTAGAAAAAGAAAGAACAGAACTATTTGTGACGCTACAAAATCCATGGTACATGATCAGGATACATAAAAAATAGTAGTAAAGCAGTGTACATATAGAGCATAAGTTCACATGTGTTTCTTGATGAGAAAACACCTTAAGAGGTGTTCACTGATGAGAAACCAAACATATCACATCTTTGCATTTCTGTATATCCTATGTAATTCACATTCCAAAAGAAAAGAGAACCAATATGGAACCATCTGGAAAGAAGGGAACTTTTCCCAGCTACAGTGATACCTCCAAGGCATTCAAAATATATGTACCTGGTGAGAGACATGTTGAGGTTAGTTGGGATGTGACTTTTCATGAGGAGACAACATTTAAGCAGTTAAAAGAGCTTGAATGTGATCCAGATACAGAGAAGGCTGAGGCTCCTATATTAGAGGATCATGATGATTATTCTTCCCCTTTTGATGTTCAGAGGGAGAATCCATCAGAGCTTGCAGATATAACTGTCAGTGATAAACCAGTTGAACTAGTTAATGAACCTCTTTCAAAGAGGAGGTCAGCATGGTGTTGAGATGTATTGAGAGATGCTGAGAAGCATGGAGCACCAATAGGAACTTCCAGAGAGTGAAAGCAACCTAATAGTTATTCAGGATACGGTGCATTGATGAGAACCATCATTGACTCATAACCTTCATCATATGAAGAGGCTGTAGAGCAACAAGTGTGGAAATATGTTATGACAGAGGAATATCATTTTATTCTAAAGAATGAATTTTGTGACATAATTCCTAGACCTAAGAGGAAGTCAGTTGTAACTTCCATATGGATTTACAGCATAAATCTTGTTATATATAGAAGTGTGGATAACTACAAATCTAGGTTTATTTCCCATGGATTTTATAAGAAACATGGAATTGATTATGAGGATACTTTTAATCCAGTGGCCAAGTATACTACCATTAGATATATTATTTCACTTACATATGTATTGGGTTGGAAGCTTCAATAGATGGATGTGAAGACTACCTTCCTTAATGGTGAGGGTTGAGGAATAGGTTTACAATGAGAATCATGAGAGTTTTGTGTTACATGGGAAGGAATCCCATGTGTGAAAGTTGAAGAAATCCATGTATGGGTTAAAACAATCTCCTTGAGCTTGGTATGCTAGAATAGACAACTATCTTTAGAAATTGGGTTTCTTGAAGACAGATGCATATTCAAACTTGTATTTCAAAGTAGTGGAGAACCAACCTCTGGTACTAGTCCTATATGTGGATGATATTTTCCTCACTTGAGAAGAGAGAATAATTGTTTAGTGTCAGAGGGATCTTACCTCAGAGTTTGAAATGAAAGACTTAGGCATTATGCACTACTTCTTATGCCTTGAGATCTGGCAAAGGAATGATGAGATATTTCTATCTTAAGGGAAGTACATTGTGGACATCTTACTCATATTTGGCATAGTGGATTGTAAATCTATAAAAAACCCAATGGAATCCAATTTGAGGAAACTCCATGAGACTGCGACTGGATCAGATCCAATGGAACCCACATTATACAAATAGCTGATTAGCTCATTTATGTACCCGATACATTCGAGTCCAAACATTTTCTATGTAGTTAGAATTTTGAGTCAATTCATGACTAATCCTAGAAATAGACACTGGGTTTTAGGTAATCATATTTTTAGATACCTTGATGATATAGTTTCTTATGGACTCAGTTATGCCTCCAATGGAGGAGTGTTATTGATTGGATATACTGATTTTGATTGGGGTGGAAAAATTGCTTATTGAAAGAGAACTTCCGGGTATTGTTTCATCTTGGGTTATGATTTCATGGTCTAGCAGAAAGAAGGGTTCAGTTTCCTAGAGCACCATAGAGGCTGATTATATTGCTGCTAGTACTGCTTGCAAAGAAGCAGTTTGGCTAAGAAAGCTACTTGGAGGGTTATTCAATGTAAAGCTAGAGACTACATTGATCAAGTGTGACAACCGGAGTTGTATAAATCTTTCTGAAAATATTTTGTTTCATGACAAGTTGAAACACATAGAAATGAAGTATCGCTTCATTTAATACATGGTACAGAAAGGTATTGTAAAACTTTAGTACATAGCTACTAATTAGACTATTGCAGATGTGATGCCAAATCCTCTACCTATGACGAAGTTTAGACAATGCTGAGATATGCTTGGTATGGTAGAGAATGTCTCCCTCGCTGAGAGGGAGCGTTAAATGTATATCATCATGAGCAATTCTCCATGATACTTATGCTATATAAAGTCCGAATCTTATGTTGTATTAAGTTTAGAAACCTCTTCATGAGTATTATGTTGTATCAAGTCTAGAACTTATGTTGTATTAAGTTCATAAACTTATGTTGTGTTAAGTTAATATATAGTGTTTTATCAAGCTAGGATATTGATATCATGAGAGATGAATGTACTATGATCTTATGTTGTATTAATATCAGGATCTTATGTTGTATTAAGATCAATACCTTGTGTTGTATCAAGTCCATAACTTATGTATTATTAAGTTCGGGAGCCATGTGTTGTATCGAGAATTGTCTTGTATCAAGACCATATGACTTGTGTTGTATCAAATGAGGATATGTTATCTGATGTATGACTAGTCATGGTCACTAGGTGCTATAAGTATAATGTAGGGATTAACTACCCTTAGAGTGATTTACTTTAGCATATGACTATATGACCTGGGTAATACATATGATGATAGGTTGGAAACAATTCTTCTGAGTATGATATGATAAAGATGATTAATTAATTAAACACTTGTGGACCATGCAGAATTAATTAAATGGTAGATGAGATGAGAAAAGAAATAGGGTAAATATTCAAATTGCCTATATCAGGCCTCTAGTGAAATCGAATTACAAAGACATCATCTAAGTCTAAGTTGTGGAAAAGAAGTTTCAGTTAATTGAGGAATATACTCCTTGATTGATGCAAAGTGTCTGTTGAGGATGACACTGATTTTGAAGCACTAAAGACATTCAATTAAACTCCTATCTAACGGTCAAGAAAGTAGTTAATTAGTTCATATTCAGTTCTGATCAAAGTACATTCAATTTTGTTATTTTACATTCAGTTATGTTTATTTTAGTTTACTTACATCGAGTTATGTTCAGTTCAATATAGTTACACTCAGTTCCATTCAGTTCAGTTTATTGCAATCAATTAACACTCAGTTACAAGCACTTAACACCTGTGAATTAATGGAGGGTGCGTATCTTCAATGTGGGAGGTAATTACGAGGTGAAAACTTGCCACCAAGTAAAGGAAGGCGCAAGAGGTAACATGTGTATAGTGTAAACAATTTTCATAGTGTTCACAGTACCCAAAAGGCATGCAACCATTCACTACCTTCATTGTATGACATAATAAGCTTGTTATTAGAGTGGCATGCACTTAGCAAGGCTATGAGAGTATTCTAAGTGATCTCTATTCTCTAGTGCTACTTAGATATCTCTTATCAAGCAATATACAAGTGTTGTAAAATTATTCTCTACCATTATCTATCATACTCAAAGCATTGTTTGCGGGGATTTTCATCCTCCAGATTTGGACGCTTTTCCCAGGGTACATCATGTGTATTATGGATTGAATAATTTGTGTGATTGAATTGTTTATGAGATCTATATGCACTGTATTTTCTTAACAAAATATTTAAAGTTCAAGTATCTTAATATTTTCTCAAACATTGACACCTCTAATCCCCAAGAACAATGTACCTTTCAATGATTATCTCGTATTCCTTCTATCACAGTATCCTCACTAATCCTATCCATTTTCGACCTCCTATAACCGAGTGGTTCTCATTTATTTTCCATAACATCATCCTTCCAACTACTATGGTATATGCTACATCTCCATTGACATATCATTAATTGCTTCTATGCATTCATAAGCTATCATTTCATCCCCCCCATCTCTCTTCTTTCAATAAGATAAATAAACTAGACAAAACCTATTCTCCAACAAATCTATAGTATAATCGAAAAACACAATGAACCTCACACTCACTTTATATAGTCATCTCATCTTATCATTCACACCCCCTTAGATACACCAATAGATTGACAACTCCTACAACTAGCAGACACTATCATTTTTAGCATTGACATCATCCTCTTCAAGTAGCTACCCATAATCAAGGTTTTATCTCTTAGTATTATCTTTATATTCCCCTACCTTGGATTCCCTCTTATCTCGTGCATTATATGCACACACTTCTATGAGGGTACCTCGACCTCCTCTCCTGCATATAGAGTGTGCGCTTAACTAGCCTATTTTTTAGGATTATTGCAATGTGATAGGGATGTCTAGCCACCTAACAAAGTGATGGTCATATTGCACCCAACAACGTAGTCTCAACCTCATTAACCATGTATTATCTTTATAAAACCGACATATATAGTAATTACACTCTTTACAAGCCACTCAGACTCATATCATGGATTTCTTTAGTTATCTATAGCATCTTAAGTATTTATTTTATTTTGTAAAGTTGCACTCATTACCATCTCACTAGTAGCTCGTTGGAAATTTTTTCCTCTTACCAAGGGTTTCACACCATCTACAACAATGCTTTGATTTATCATGGAATATAGAGAGTTGATTCATTATCATAGTGTATTTAAAACTCCACATTGACAAGTTTAATGCCTTTGTACACATCCAGAGACTTTATTATTTCTATCTCTTTATCTATATATTGTTTGGCTCCTGATTAACAAAGTTCATGCATTGTACTTATTTTGTCTTCTAGCTTAGTGTATCTACACAAATTTAGTTATTAACGGCCTCACTAACTCCCTTCATTCAATTCTCATCCCATAATACATTTTCTATTTTTAAGATTTAATTACTCTGGACTCTTCCATATTTGTAACACTCTAGCAATCTTGGTAGATCACCTCATTGCTAGGACAACAAGAGTTAGTTTCGACATTTGCGTGGAAAATTTTATATGGTTTAATTCTTAAAATTGGAGGAAAGTGGGGACACTTTTACTCTAAAATGGGAATACATAGTGTAAATAGATTTGGAAATATCCCTAAGGAAGTCGTCTCTCTCATCTCAAAAACATCTAGTGTTAGCCAAGATGATCTCCTTAAGGAGGTTGCATGCCTCAACATTGCAACATCCAATTGAATCTCCTGGGTGGATAACCAGGGAATCCTTCACATGTAGGGCGACAGAGGATGCACCCATTAACTTAGTTGTGTCCATGTCACTATCAAACCCTCAAGAGGATCTTCCTTATTTCCAACATTCTTGTTTGGTTGTGTGTATTGTGTGTAATTATGTAGGTGAATCTTTTATCCCTCGGGCTATGTGTAGGACTTATTTATCCTTTTTTTCTTAGATGTGTGGAGGGGGCTCTTACGTTATCTTGTCATTCTCATCATTGTTTATGTTTTTGGGTTAATTTACTCTTTAGGCTAATGTGATTCTCGACTCTTAGCCAATTGCTAGTAGAAAGGTTCATATACATATCAACTAGTAATTATTTGTTTGATCTAAATCAAATATTCCTAAGAATTGTTGTCACCTTTCTTGAATTCAAGCAAATACCTTCAAATATATATTTTTTACTCTTAATATATTGTTCATTGGGCTTGGCTAATTATGCAAAATTTATTAAAAAATATGTGTTTTCATATTGAACTATACATACAATCTTAGAACATATACATAACATCTAGATAATAATCCTTTTAATATTTCTTGACTATTGATTTTTTCCACATCTTTTATAATAAGTACATGTTGATGCATAATTATTATAACACCTCCCACTATATATTTAGCCTTTACTAACTTACATTCCACTTTTCAATTCTTAAAAAAAATATATATATCAAACTATATATTTGTGATAGCTACGATAATTGCACAAAGCTATTTACTAACCATAAATTTATTGATTGTACCAACTACTCGGTTCTGGTGACCAAGGTAAGGTGTTTGAATGGTCGAGTCCTCCTCTCTTGGTATACTATAATGGGGGGAGGGACATCTTTTATCTCGCCTGGTGGCAACTTGAAGGGAACTAAATATTACTCGCCTATCATTGCATCCCTTGCATGGGGTCTTCACTTAGTGAAACTACTCCATAACACCTTTGTTCAAGAGATATTAAAGAATACCCCTAATTTCACTAGATATTGATAAATAATTACTAAATTCCTTTTGTTTAGGCTCCCTCCCAATACATGTTTCCAATTAAAAAGCCTTATTTTTATGAGATATTCCCTATTTTTACTAGATATGTCATTTTGATACCCCCAAATACCTATAAACCCCCTCATACCTTAATCCTTGTCCTCCAATGCTTACAATATATTGACCTTATTTTTCACAATTAAAAAACCCCCTTTATGAATGAACGAGATAAAATATTGGTCAACAAAGTGAAGGCCAAGTAGTCTCTAAAAGCTCTACCCGGCCAAGTTTCGAAAACTATATATTGATAGAACATCCTTATAATAAGTTTTGATTATTGAACTTATATTTACTAACACAATATTATATTATGCTTTTCTCATGCAAGTTCCAAGAATCCTTGACAAATGATACACAATTTCAATGGAAGGTAAATCAAGCCTTCAATTATTAAAATATGTTTAATATTCAACACTATAATAAGTAAATTAGTAAATTAGAGTATTTATACTATTTGATATATATTATTATAAGTACAATAAATTAATGGTGAGCATACATAACGCATAACACTGAACAAATAACATGCAAGAAAGAAAAAAACAAGGGAAGCTGCTAAAGGCAGCAAGTCCCTGCCTTTAGCAGTTGAAAATGTATTGAATATAGTTTCAGAGTATTGGTATGATCTTCATTAAATTTATAAATCCCACAAAGAAATATTTGGAATAAATACGTTCGTGTGAAGGACACCCAAATAATAAGTGGATTTAGCAGCAAATCTGCTTTGTATATGCCTCTTAAAATAAATTGATAATGATATTGACTTAGTATTTTTTAATTCAAAGTTTTTAAAAAAGAATGAATGTTTTTATTTGGTTTTGTTATATGAATACTAAGTATTTTAGGTTATGTTTACTAACAAATTAATAATCTTGTTAATGAGTAGTGATCTAGTTATGAGTATTGGTGATCTAACTTGTTTATTTTTGAGTTTGAAATTAATAAAGTTGAGTGTTACCTTAAATCAATTTTTGAGTTTGATAATGATGATATTGGTTTGTTTTTTAGATTGAAATTAATAAACTTGAATGTTTTTTTAAATAAATTTATCTTATTTTTAAGTATGGTTGGCCTTATTTTGATATTACCACCCAACAGGTTTGAAAGCCCATAAAGGCTGAGTAAAATGATAGTAATCCTCTTTAGGTCAAAGATATTGAGCAGGGTCTGAGGTGGCACATAAATATCAAATGTGGCAATCTATTTGGTATAACATTTTTTTGTAAGTAAAGATCCCAACCATTAAAATTAGTCAAAATTGAAATTCAATTTATGGCACACATTTAAAAATAAGATAGCTTTATTTATTATGAGATTGTAAACATTATTTTACCGTCTTTGATAATGTTATACAATCTCAAAATGCGCATCCTGTTATTGAAACAAGTCATAATAGCTTTGTCCCATAGTAAACATGTAATCATCTAGTGGATTTCTATTTAATATAGACACAATAAAAATGATGGTAGTTGTTATCAGTTGAAGTTCTCCTTTTAATTTCAAGTACCATAGGAATCCAAGGAAAATTGCTAAAAATAAAGTAGGTCGGTTGCTCTCTTAAATATATGTATAATCAATCACAAAAACTTTTTTTCACTTTTTTTTTCTCTATCCACAGGTAGATTAGAGAAAGAATCCTAGATAGAGTAGTGCGCATAATTGAACTAAGGACAGCCATTTGACAGATGCATAAACGATTGGCTACTAGGTAGCCATCCCTGGCTTACTGAATTGTACTCTACGCAATCAACATTGATTATCTTTAAAGTACCATTGAGGAGCGGCCTCAACCTCAGACAAAGGTATAATGGAACCTATATGTTCAATATCCTACTCCATAGGTTCAATCTCTGGATTAATCCCTGGACCTCTCTAAAATAGGATAGCTAAAAAGGAACTCTGCAACCTGGCATAGAGCTCTTTGGAAAATACAAGGTTTGTGAGGGGACGATGAATTCATTGGCCACTCACTAATTGTATAGATATGATAAGACTCACGTTGTGCACTAGCACTAACAAAGCATTCAACTACATGTTCCAGTTAAAATTAAGGTGCACCTGTTCGATTTTAAAGAAAATACCTTTTCCCTTCATTAAGAAACTGATCCATAAACGTCCAAAAAAATAATAATAAAGTTATTAATATATGAGACGTGGACTACATGGAAATTCGAGAGAGCCTACCTCGACTACATGCCAACAAAAGTTATTAATAAATGAGACGTCGACTACATGGGAAGTCGAGAGAGCCTATTTATGTTCACTACATTTGGCTCAGCATGCAAATACAACTGTCACGAGACATTGGAGTTCATATAATCCATGACACTGAGCTTGCATGCAGGATTACATTGGGCTTGCATGCATTTTGTAGCTAAAGAACATTTTGAAAAGATGGGGATTTCGTGAAGGGGATTTATCATAATCAGGCATTTCTTTGACTTTGAGAATTTCTTGAAGGATGCCACCTCATGCAAGAGGATTTATTGAAGGATGCCACCCCTGGGTAGAGGATTTCATGAACGCTACTACCATTGATGCAATGACGCGGATATTACAACATTTCTATTACAACATTTTCTTTAATAACTTTCATCCTCCTTTTAAAACCCTCACGGACGAACCATGCCTTCATGAGAACCACTGACCATACAGCTGACTTAATCCCTGCATTTTAATGAAAGGACTTCATAAGTGGGTCAATTCGCATGCAGCAGTAGCTTTACACATCATAATTATTGGATCCCAGTTGATCATCCTCAATACCGCAGCACTCGATGGGCTCACAATTCTTTATCATGTTTAATGCACACATTGAGAAAAACTGCTCAAATTGTCTAGCTGTGATGTACTTTTCCTGGTATTAATTATCAAGGGGCTTTCTCGGTCCTTTTTTGCAGCTATACGAAAAGGGTGTTGTCACTACCAGTATCTGGTGGGGATCTGGATCCATATGGAAGTGAATTCAAAATATTGAGGGTTTGGTGACCACCCATTCACATCGATTGGCTGGATTTGATACCAAGTACAAATTCCTAGTGCGCCCAGTTATTATCATATTGTTGAAAATGCATGTCGAAACAAAGTGAGAGAATGAGTAATTCTACGGATGGTAAAGATGTTGTGGGATACAGAGGAGGGGAACGTAGATGTGATATTTTTAAGTATGAATTATTAAGACGTGAGCTTCCAGTTCTAATTGGGATCAAGGTTTTCAATCTGGACCAATTTAGGTGACCCAAGTTGTTCTACTTTCTCATGATAGATTGCAAAAGTGGCCAAATTGCTCTATGGGCTCTAAAAAAAATCTAAATCAATGGACCTTCTTCATCATGAAACTTGAGGGAAAAGCTTAATATATGACTCATTTCTTTTTCTGTTACTTTACAGCCCAGAAGCATTTCATGGTATGAGTCGATTTATGCGTTTGTGTCTTTATCAAATTTACATGAAACTCTAGACTGTCACTTCACTTAGCGGGTGTCTCACTCTTTCCCTAAAAAAAGTGTCCAGCTTGGGCTTCAATATCTAAAATATCTCAGCATTGCAATGTCATGTTTGATGGATCAAAGTTCTGTCACGCTCCAACTATCTCATTCTTTCAAGAACAGCTGTCTTGGACTTCATATCTAAAACATTATCTATAGATTTCTTAATTGTAGTTTGCACTATTTTTATGTCAATTTTGTATGGATCAAAGTTTTGTGAAGTCATCTCTAGGAGAAAAGCACAGATGGAATTTGACTCGTAAATTGTTGATCAGAGGTAATTTTGCTATTAAATATTGCACTCCAATTTTTCTCCTTTATGTAGAGCTCTTGGAATGTAAGCAGATCTATGATCTTAGATATCAAAGTAATCATTTCGAGGTAAAAACGGAGGTAAGGGTTAAATCTATTCACGGTGTTGAACTGACATTTTTTCTTTAAAGTGTCATGTGTAAGCCATGACACTACAAATATTAAAATAATCTTTTTCTAGATATGCACAATGGAAGAAGAAGCATCTGCAATCATATAGAAAACATTGATTTTAACACAAATTCATTTTTCTATTTAATGTTTAGCTGATAAAAAGATTGAATTGTAGGCTCAAAAAGAGCGTGATCAATTGCGGATAAGACCTGACCTTTAGTACTCCTACTTTTTATTCATGAACTTTTTATTTCAACAATATTCAAAGATTAATAGAGATTATGGAAACAAGTTTCAAAGATTAATAGAGATTATGGACTCTAGCAGATGAATGCATGAATGTAGAAGAAGAGTCTTGCTTGTTTTTTTGTTTTCCAGTGGATAAACCCAGGCCTGACATGCATTTAAATGCTCAAGGGATTAGTTGCAGGTGAGGATTTTGAGCTCTGGACCTTCTTCTGCACTCGTTGAGAACTATAACGAGCCAAATCTTGGAGCTTTCTGCAAAGTATTTCAAAATCTTCGATAAGCATTCGATGAGGTCGTAAAGGCTGCTTTATGAAGCCAATCTAGATCAATTTTGTGTAATCTTGTCGGTTTTTGTTAACATAGAGAGAATTATATACACACACGCGCAAGATCTGTCCGGGTTTTCCCTCACCTACACAGATAAATCTCTGTTATGTAGAGGCAATTATTAAATGATTTTTTTGTAATCATGTACAAGGTAAGCAATACTGGCTGGAAGCATTAGTAATTCTATATTTTTCATGAGCGAAAACAAAGGTGCTACAAGTGGAGTTGTTGTGCAGATGGGCGACACTTTATCTTTGAAGGGATACACATCTCGCTGCACTGCTTGCAAGAACAATAAAAATAAATGTTCAGAGAAATCCATGCTCGCACCTTGTTTCGCACCGGATGATCCCTAGAAGTTCCTGTTGGTGAAATGGATTCCTTTTGGTAAACACAGTATTCGGAAATGGACGCTTCGTCAAATTGCTATAGGTTTGTTATAATTAATAGCAGAGCTATCTATATTTGAATTGCAAAATTATTGGTAGGACTAATCTCCCTGATATGTCTAAGTTATGAACTGAATCAGTAGGTTTTATACGAAATGATAAACGAATTAAGTCGAGCTTTAATGTATACTTTTTGTTCTCCAATTGATCTAATTCGAGCTTTAAGTATATATACGTAGAAAGTAAGCAGCATGGTGTACGAAGCATACCTAAAGACTTCTTACATCTGCTAACTGTTGAAGACTTCTTACATCTACTAACTGTTGATGCAGTGTTCTTCTTTCTTTCACCAGGTAAAGGAAATGCTCTATCGCTGTCTACCAGATGACCTGCTAATCTCGTTTCATAGGGCTATCATGACAGAGAACAAAATGCTATGAATTACCGCAATGTTCCTGCCTCTTCTAGTAAAACTTCTAGTATTCGTGACTGTGGTGGCACACTGTCTTCAAGATTGGAGCAGAGCAAGGAGGCAGACACACAAGCAAAGGTAAATAAATTTCAGTTCCTTCTGGAGGCTACAAGGGTCAGCGCTGTGCCTCAACAAGTTTCTTAGCATGCATAGAAGGGCCATGTACACTGCATGCAGATATAGATTTTGCAATGTAGATGTTGCAGGATACATTTAGACATTAACTGTTTGCGAACTAATGCCAACAGGATCCTAGCATTACTTGATCAATACACTTTTTGGTCCAATAATTCCACTATTCAAAAACAAACTTGGTTAAAAACTAAGTCCCCATTGCTCCTAGCCTCGAAAAGAGGCCAAATAAGAAGTTGAAGTTGCTAATTGGCTGAGAAAACGGTGATCAATAGTTTGAATAAATAGAAGTTGTTAATTGGCTGAAAAAACAGTGAGAAAGTGGTTTTCAAGGCTTGAAATAAAAACTTAGGATAAATGTCTTTGAAATGTCTTTGGTTCATGTGTAAAGTAATTGAAAATGCGGCAAGCCGAATACTAGAGTCCCTGCTAGCGGGGCAGGGACTAATAAGGTCTGCTCGGTACAATTTTGTTTTACCTTCCAACAAAGATTTTCTAAGATAAGAAACAAGAAAAATAATAGGACTAGTTCGTTGTCAACTTTAAAGATAAGTGTTTAACGATTAGTTTTATATTTATAAATACCATTAAAGGTTCATTGTCAAATGCGTGTTCATTACCAAATGTTTACAGTCGAAAAGAATTCACTTCGATTTTGTTCGTTGACCATAATGGTTAAACATTTATAGTACAAAAATATAGAGGAGGTTTTAAGATTCTTCCATTTAAATATTATTTGAGCATAATGATTGAACATTCATAGTACAAAAATATAGACGAGGTTTTAAAATTATTCGATTGAAATATTTAAAATTTTTTGTAAAATTTGTATTTATTTTAAAATGCAATTTAATATTATACTTTAAGTATATTTTATATCTTAATAGTTTCCAAATAATATAGTCTTAGGGTTTGTGTCAATATAACCCTTCTTTGAAGACTTTATCTTCAAAAGGACATAGAAATTGTGGCTATATTACCAAGTTGTTACTTCAATAGGATAGAGATGTTATGTTGGTAATATTTATATATCATATATGTGAGATTTCATTTTTTATCTTTAATATGTTTATATATTTATAAAAAAATTATAGTTTAATTTTGGGTTAGATATATGTTAGTTTTTATTTCTTTTAGATTGTTTTAACATTTTTTTATTTGGCTTTAAATTTCTATTTTATGAACATAAATAGATATTTTTTAATTATATTGGACTTTTTTTAATTTTTTTATTTTATGAGAGGATATAATTTTATTTTATTTTATGAGAAGATATATTTTTAAATCAACATCGAGAACGCTGTGTGTCTTATGTTTGTGTGAATATTACTTCAAAGTATTTGACAATCGAGAACGCTGTATTTAACATTACTTAATGAAGTACTACGTTTAAGTTCAAATTAAAAAGTATTACGTTATGCCAAATGCTCAACTATCCTTTATTAAGGAATGAGTTATTCCAAATGCTTTGGAGTTATCGAATATATCCAACTGCTAAGGGGTTTAGTTAGTGTGAATCAAAACTGCTCAGAGACCTTTATAATATACGTAGGAATCAAGTTTTATAATATACTTAAGAATTAAGCAATTAACCTTGGAAGTAAAGTATCAACCATAATGTGAAAAATCCACGATATCTTGCTCGAACTTATCTGAGCAGGAGACACATGGAATTGCTCTACGGGTGCCTTATAGAATTATGGATCTGAATGAAGGGATAAACTATCTGGGGTTTTTCTTAAAACCGAACTCTTATCTGAAGGCAGATTGGCATTGGTTACTGTCAAAGTTGGAAAAACGTCTTAAAAGCTGGAGTCAAAAATGGCTCTCGCGGGCTGGAAGGCTGGTAATGGTAAAATCTGTCTTGGAAGCGATACCCGTCTACTGGATGTCGCTAGCTTGGTTGCCTAAGGGGATTCTTGAACAGATTCGCAGGCTGTGTTTTTCATTTCTGTGGAAAGGACAGAATGATCACAGGGCTCTGGTGTGGGTGAGGTGGGAGAAAATTGCAGTACCAAAAGCTTTGGGAGGCTGGGGGTTAAAAAATATTTTCCTTTTTGCAAAGGCATTAGCAGCAAAAGTCTCTTGGAGGCTTATCCATACACAGAGTCTCTGGACTCGAGTGGTGTTTCATAAATATATTGCTCCTCTGACTCTCACTGAGTGGATCCGGAAGGTGGACAAATCACAGACAAATTGCTCAGTGGTTTGGAAAGCGGTAATAAAGCATTTTGACCTGGTTGGCTCTAGCTTGGTGTGGCGAATTGGTAATGGGAGAATGGTTCGTATTGGGATTGATCCTTGGGTAGGCTGTGGGGGGGAACGTGCCCTTCCTGAGGAGCTAAGATTACACTTGGCAACAAGAGGATG
>LPNX010051399.1:176220-201211 GCA_001517045.1 Pseudotsuga menziesii
CAAGAAGGCTGATGAAACAATTTATCATCTTTTTGTACAATGCAGTTATACCAAAACAATCTGGACTGAAGTGGGTAACCGGATCGACTTCAATGGGCAGTGGCAGGGTGATATGGTGCTACATGCGTTTCAAAGCTGGTGGACGGGACATTACCTTCTACGGGCTGTCCCTTGTATCATCGCTTGGGGAATATGGATCACGCGCAACCGGATTATTTTTCATGACAGTCATATTCCGATGGAGGCTGTAGTGGCTTAGATCGCTGCAATTATTCTTCATTTCAGGGCACCAGAGCAGATACACAATGTTCGACCTGTGAGGGAGGAGCTAATTGACAAAGATATCCCTTGGGAATACTTTGATGGAGCTTCACAAGCTCGTCAATTGAGCTGTGGCGGGGGTGGAGTCTTCTACAAATCTGAGGACCATTTTTTCCATTTCTCGGCTGGTTTAGGGAGGGGATCAAATAACTATACTGAATTAATGGCATTCATGCTGCTGCTTTTATTTACATTGGAACAGGGCTGTGTGTCTTTACAAGTCTTTGGTGACTCGATGCTTGTCATTGAATGGGCAAAAGAGAATGTTCAGTGCCATGTGATGATACTTATACCTATTCTAAAGGAGGCGATCCGCTTAAAACAACAATTTAATCATATTTCCTTTACACATGTTTATAGGGAACGGAATAGGGTGGCCGATCAGCTATCCAAGGAAGCGACGCTGTGGCATATGGACTTGGGCATTTGGAGGATCACTACTTACTCTCATGAGGGTTCCTATAGCTATTACCATAGGCCTTTTCATGAATCAGCCTTGGATTAGTTCTGATTTTTGGCACAGCATTTGTTACTGGTCAATTTTGGTGGAGATTTCCATAGTATTCTACTGATTTTATTTTAGTATGTGTCATGTTTATGCACATAAGTGATAGCACTTATATATTTTTCGGTGATGTTATAAAGCTGATAGCTTTCGACTACTATCAGTTTTACTCTGGTTTTTTATTATTGAGACACACTTTTCTAATGTGATAAACAGTCTGGGACAGTTTAGCACGGATGCATATTGATGCTCTGGGACAGCGGTATGGGATAGTTTGAATTTTACGAGATAGTCAATTGTGACAATGTAGGGATCCTTGTGATCCGCTTACATGTGCAGATGTAATTTTGTTCTACGTTGAAATAAAATTACGATTTTTTCCGAGGAAAAAAAAAATATCAACCATAATAAATAAATAATTGTGAATTACCGATTAGTACGCCATTGATGGTAAAAAATATATCTACATAATTGTGAATTACAAAGTTTATTTTGACCATTCCTAAAATGGAGCAAGTTGTAGACATAGAGATTTTCCTATCTTAGATTTTTTTTTGGTGTGAAGTTTTGATTCAATTATTGTTTTTATGTTCTTTCCCAATTTCTTTAGTTTATTGAGAATTTTATTATTATTTTGCAAAGTCCTAAACCACTCTTTCCAAAGTCCTAAACCACTGATAAATATCTACATACTCTAGGATACCAGATCATTTGAAAAGACCAGTAATTTTTTAATTCCACGGCCTCCCGGACATTTAGGCAATTCTAAATCTTGCCACTTGATCCAATCCATCCCCTTTTTCTACCAACGACATACCTGACATATTTGCAATTCTACGAACACGAACGATCAAAGTGAAAGATCTACGCTTGTGAAACCTTGCTTATGTTGCTATGCACAATTCTCATATTGAACCATTCATAAAGAGTCGTTGTCGCTAATAACACCCATAGCCAAGCCGCCATACTTCAAAGCCATAATGCTCCGCCATACTTCAAAGTCATAATGCTCACTAATAGTAAAGGGCAAAAAATATTTTACATGCAGCAGAGTAATAAATGTTGTGGTGGCTGCATTGTGAATCCTTAGATCTCAATTTGTTTGAGATCCAACCATCCACGATACAGCCGTCATAGCATTTATTACTATGCTGCATGTTGAATATTATTCGCCTAAAGTAAAAGATCCATGACGGATTTAACTACGTGGTTCCACCTGAATCTGCTAACTAAAATGTTAACTAAATACGACGACCATCAAGAGCATTTGAGCTCTTGTACACTTGTCAAACACCACGTGGTGGAGGCTATAAGATTGGGCAATTTTTATAGCTTTATTATGTTGTTTCATGGCAAAGCCAAGATTTAATGTGTTCAGTAAATTTTCAGTTCATGGCATCCTCTGAGCCTCAATTTCTTAATTTCATATGCTCAATAGAGCCTGTATTGACTCTAATTATCAAATCAGGCTTGCAACGAGTGCTTTAGGATTTTGTCAGCTGACGAGATTCATTTGTCGTTGTTCCATTTATGGAAACCTCATTCTAACACAGTATGAAACTTCCATTGTAGGTAACCTGAGGATGGGAAAATCGAAACTCTCGGGTAAGCCTCATTCTTGCCCTTTCGCTCCATGATAGCAATTTATCCCGGGTGGTTCCATGGACGAGCTACAAAGAAAACATAAAGTGATTCTCTCATGTTTGTCTTACTCGAATCTATTTTATTCTTCATGTTGTCCTCATACTAATGTATTGGTTTTATGTATGGATTAAAGGCACATACCTTTGGTATCCTTTGTATATTATGTTTTAATAAGAAGGTTCTTTATAGATTGAGGGATTTCATCCTTTCAGGTTTAATGTTGAAATTTTTTTTACAATCATATTTTATAAAAAAAAGGATATAAATCCTCTAAAATTTGTTGGTCCTTTTTAAAGAAAGATTATGTGTTTAACACCTTACTCATTTTCCATTTTATGGGCGTATGAGTATTTAAAGCCCCCTAAGCTCCTGTATCTAAAACCTAAACAGAGTCTTGGTACTCTAGAAAATTAAATTGCACACTTAAAACAGTCAACGTAAATGTCTTATTGGCCTCAAATTTGCAATCTCTTTACTTAATTATAATATCGGTTCCTTTTCTCGTTCTCTCATAAATTGTATATGCATCTATTGTAAATGTTATTCTAATTTTTAATGGTACTATGTAAATGTATGCTTAGTTCTTGATTTTTTCTTCTTCGTTTTATAATGACTAAAGGATTTTCGAGGCAATCCTTGTTTTAAAGGATGAATTTATCTAAATCTAAATCATTGAATAATCTTTGTACAGTACAAACTCTGTTTTTATGTCATTATTTCATTTTTTGCACTGGTTCTCGTCATTACAAATGGGTTAATAGATTGCACCTTGTTAAAGGTTATTAGATATTCTCTACCTGCACTTCCCTCCTAGCACTAGATTTAACAAGAAGGTTTATCAAGCTAGATAAGTGCTGAGATTAATAGTAATATGCAGTTTTGTTTGATTTGAAATCAAAGATATATCTACTCTTACATATGTTTGTGCTTTCAACATTCAACTTATAACATCATAGAATTCTAGAACTTCTAGAATATTTAGGAATTGTTTTGCATAAAATTTTCTAGATACAACATTCAATCATTTTAACCTTGAATAATTTGAAAACAAAGTAAAATTTGCATATTCAACAAGTAGATTACCTGGTTTTAAGCAGGCTGAAAATGGATCCTGTAGTTTTCCTAGAGTAGCTCCCCTTTTGCAACTTAGCAACCCCGCAAGTGATGAACCACCCCACCGACCAGCTGTTAACGTGATGGCCTTAAGAAATCGATAGATTTCCTAGCCCCCGATCCTATAGACCAATAATACCGTAGTAGTAGGAGTAATTCCTCTGTTTTTTTTTCTTTTCTCCACTCATAACTCTTTTTACACCTCCCAATTTATGAATAAAATAAACCAAACCCCTTCTCCTTCCTTCACTCTTTCCTATATATTTTCCTTTCCCAGAAGACTTCCTGCTTACTCCAGCGCATCCCATCAACTCACTCCCATGCCCCAAAACATTTATTTTCATCCCAATAATAATATATATTTTAGGTACTCAATTTATCGAATAGTTCAATGGAATAAATGTCATTTAATTTAGTTGGGTGAATTGGTTGCTCATTAATTAGTATTTATTTGATAAGTACTCTTGGGGCTTCCACACGACTATGGGGTTAATTGCTAGACCCACTCACTATTTTAGTATTTAATATGTTTGGATAAATAACAATGTAATAGTTATTAGGGTTGACTTTTAAGTATTTTAAGGTTTTACCCATCCCATTATCCATCTTACATGTCCATAACTTAATAACACTATTACTTTAATTCAATCCCATCCCATCTCTTATTTATCTCTTTAAATAATCGTTATTTTATATTTGATTTGATTAATACTTGATTAATTGTTTTCCTCAATAATCTTTATAATAATTGAGTTTCTCCACTATATTTTTATGGTAAAAGAGAATTCTATCATCATTAGTATTAAATAAATATTGATAACAATAGTACTTATAATAATAAATAATAATAATTAATGTTAAATAATTAATTAATAATATTTATTGATTTATCTAACTATTACCCTAGTACTAGGTAACATCCTTGAATTTGTAAACAAAGCACTCGTAAGTGTTTTAAACAATCATGAAAATGATTTAAACAATATAGATTCTACTACGCATATGGAACAATATTTTATGTTTTAATTACGATAATTCTCTGAGGGTTATTCTAATTTAAGATACTTAATCAATTTCCTATTACAATGTTCACATATACTTAATAACTTAAAGGCTTATCATCTGTATTGGATTGTTGCATAGTTAACTTAATTATTCATCCCAACTTATACATTGTATTTAACATCTCTAGTATTCATATATCAATACTAGTGTACATGTGCAAAGTGTGTATGTGTGGCCAGTGTATGCACAAGTCAAATATGTAGTATGAACAAACCACATCCCACCTATGCATACCTGCTAACTAATAATAGTGTTCCTCGCCCCCATGCAAACAAATCATATATATACAATACAATTACATTAACACTCTCAGTTATTTAATAATTAACCTTTTGAGATTCCATATCATTATCTTTATATTTACATTAGTTTCATCAATCAAGTACAAGGAGGGTACCTACTACCACTATCTAAGATCCAGGAATACCCAACCATCAACAACACTATCTAACATACGCTCCCATCCTAACCTATGTCCACATCCTCCCTATCCTTCCTCTACTAGAACAAAAGTGAACGTCGGCTCCATCGACCTGACCACATAAGAACCTGAGAGTGATAGCATCGGCTGAACAACAGACCTAACCTCTTCTAACTGGATTTCGACCATCGTCATCACAACATCATTGGGAGCGTGTCTCAGCACGACCCTACCACAACCTTGAATATAATACAAACATAGGGTGGTTAATACATCCATCCCTCTCAACATACTGGGTGTACATCTTTATCAACTCAGACTCTACTGCTCTCGAGATTATTGGTATGTGTCATCGTATCATCACTTTTGGTTGCTAAGGTTTACGGTACAACAAGTTCATATTCCACTTATCATATCAAGTTCTCGTCCATCTCATAGTTCATGTGTCTTGGGGGTTAGTATTTCACAAAATACACATTTATAGATAGCATTTCCACTTGATCATCAGTTGATTCACATCATTATCACCATTTCTTTTTCATGTAACAACTTTACTTTGTAATAGGAACACATGGCATATAATACTTAAATCAATCACATCATAAGAGGGTATCCACGTACCACATTATTTATTCAAATCTCAATAATGAAAACATATAACATAAACTGAAATCATAGCAAATGAACCCTATGATAATGAGGACATCATAACCACATAAATATAACAACATTATGATCATGGTGACATCACAAACATAGTAACATCATAATCTTAGTGACATCATAAAACATAGTAACATCATAATAATAGTCACATCATATAACATAGTAACATCATAATAATAGTGAAATCATATAACATACTAACATCATAATAATAGTGACATCATATACTTGGGTCCATCATGTCATTGTAAATTTTACTCAGTCAAGCTTTGTTCAACAAATAATAAGCAAATAAAGTGCAGTGTGTCTAATTGATAATCAAGAGGGGTTCACTAGTGAGCCAATATCAGATCACGTCCATTCATATTGGGGGTTTGAATACTCTTAAAAACCTCAAAAATATATTGCCTCATACTAAGGGGCCAAGGGGGGATTTTTAATTTGACATAATAACATAAATAATGGGGGTTATTTTATTTGGGTGGGATGAGGAATAACCTCCAAATTGTGGGATGTATTCATACCTCCAAATTGAGGGTTAGTTTCATACCTCCAACTCATTTGATGGATTCATATCATTCCTAACTGCTGCTAAGGAATAACCTCCAAATTAAGGGTTGGATTTATACCTCCAAATCATTGAAACTTAATAGTGAATGTTTATCCCTCTCCTATAAAGATTAAAAAAGAAACTAGATATAACCCAAGAAAAGGTAACTAAATGTTGTTAGTTCCCTTGGTTGCAAGAATAAATGTAGAGGAAGTGGAGGTAATGCACTGCATCTTGTGAATGACCCAAATCCAAGCTATGCACATGATCATATGGTGTTATTGGAAAGTAAGAGGAATCTTTCTATGTTCATTTGGGTTCAAACATCAATGATGTTTGTTTTGATAGGAAGGTAGGGAAGTCCATCCATGAAAGGGTTTCAATTTTGAGTTTTTATGAAGTTTAATTTATTAAGCTTATATAAAAAATGTGCTCGCTATGGTTGTACATGTATTTACATGATATAAATCGATAGATTGGCAAGCTGTAGTGTGAAACATATGCAATTCTCATCTTTACTGAGCATTGTGCTGACTATTGGACTATCAATTTTTTACATTCTTTGTTACATTGATCTCTTGACTGGGTTTCCTTTTATACATTTTGCCTTCCCCATTACTATTTTGTGGGGTCTTCCACAATCTAATGTTACAAATTGATCACTTGCCCTTGCAATCCTAGTGGGTTAATTATTAGCATTATACTATTATTTTCTTTAACATCCTGTTTGCTTATACTAAGATGCATTAGGGCTCGTGTTTGTTACAATTAGGTATTATGATATAAAGGGAATATTAAAAATTGGTTGATAAAAATGGATACCTACAATATATGATGAAACTAGGGGTTTTCTTAATTGAAAGGTATATTCGGAGGGAGGTTGAACAATACAATTTTAGGAGGCATTTTCCAATATTTAGTGAAATTATGGATATTATTTAATATCCTGCGAATGGTTGTGCTATGTAAAACTTTCATTGAGTGAACCCCCCATGATGATAATATGCCTACAAAATATGGGGCATTACATACACTCCCCCTTCAAAAAACTTTGCCCCAATGTCATGGTAAAAACAGTAAGGGAAATATCAACACATGGTCTCTGTGTCCTCCTAGGTAGCAGAACATGGGCTATACTTGTCCCATTAGACCTTAACTTAGTCCACATGGAGACTACAGAGTTTCTGAACTTTACGATCAAGTATACGTAATGGTTCGACCTTGAATTTTCACTCGTTCGAGACCTGCAATTCCTTCCAATGAAGTTTGTGAGTCTCATTAGCTATCTAATGTCGTAATACAGAAACATGAAATACATTATGAGTTTTATGCAAGTTGGGTGGCAGCTCAAGTCGATAAGCAACAGGTCTGATTCTCTCAAGAATCTCAAATGGCCCTATGAAGTGAGGTGACAACTTAGTCCCCTTTCCAAACTGGATGGTACTTTTATTTGGTATGATGCAAACAAATACATGATCACCAACATCATAACTTATGTCTAATCTGTGTGCATCAACGTAACTCGTTTTCCTATCCTACGCTTCCTTTAACCGCTGCCTAATTTGTACTACATGTTCCTCCATTTCCTGAATCAAATCTCGCCCAATTAGAACACGATCCTCTAAATTGTCCCAACTAATAAGTCTCCTACACAGTCTCCCATACAATGCTTGATATGGAGGCATACCAATGGAGCTATGATAAATATTTTTATAAGAAAACTCCACTAGAGGAAGATATTTCTCCCATTGGATTTGTCGATCCATCACATACATCCTTAGCATGTCCTCCATTACTTTATTTGCCCTCTTAGTTTTTCCATCCATCTCTGGGTGGTAGGTGGAGCTTAGGTTCAACTGTGTCCCCAATGTTAGCTACATGCTTGTCCAAAATATGGAAGTGAACTTAGGGTCTCTATCTGAAATTATATTTTTACGAACTCCATGAAGATGTACAATCTCATTTATGAATACCCTTGCAACATTTCTCACATCATAAGTGTCTCTCACTGGAATGAAGTGGGCGCTTTTTGTCAATTTGTCAACCACCACCAATATAGCATTGTTTCTCAAGGATGTAAGTGGAAATCCAATAATGAAGTCCATGGAAATGACTTTCCATTTAGTCATAGGAATATCATGAGGTTGTAAGAGACAGGTTGGGTGACGATGATTTTCCTTAACCTATTAACACTCAAGGCACTTTGAAACAAAATGCACTTGATCACCCTTCATACCAGGGCAGAAGAAAAGCTTCTTCATGTCAGCATACATCTTCTTCACTCCTGGATGTACACAATAATGTGCTCTATAGGCTTCTCTAAGGATTATTTCCTTGATATTTCCTTGCTTAGGAACATACATTCTCCCTTGATACCGTAGAAATCCATCCTTTTCAAGATGGTACCCATCATACTTTGAATTTGGTTCCTCCCACTCTTAACATCTGAGATTACCTTTAGATACCAACTGTCCCCCAAAACCTGTCCTAGTAGTATCTCCTTAAAGTCAACCTTCAATGGAATTAAGGAGAAAAGCCTTGGTCTCCAGCTTAAAGATTACACCACTACATTATCGTTTCGTTTGATATATGAGATGCCAAAGTTGTACTCACTCAAGAACACACTCCATCGCCACTTCCTAGCATTCAGATCCCTTTGCTTAAAAATATACTATAAGCTCTGATGATCTTTCTTAAGTGTGAAACTCCTGCCAATAAGGTAGTGCCTCCATAATTTTAGTGCCAACATTACCGCTGCCATCTCTAGATCATGTGTGGCATACTACTCCTCATGAGGTTTCAACTTACAATATGCATAAGCTATTACCCCACCTTTCGGCATTAGGACTTCTCCCAACACTTGTTGAGAGGAATCTGTGCATTCCATGAAGTCCATATCCATATCTGGCACACACAGGATTGGAGCACTTGTTAGCAACCTCTTCAATTCAGAAAAGGAAACATCACATTCACTGTTCCACTCGTATCAGATTCCCTTTCGCTGTAAGGTGGTGATGGATTTTGCAATCTTGGAGAACCCTTCCATGGATCTTTGATAGTATCATGCTAATCCCATGAAGCTACGCACTTCATGCGCATTCTTTGGAATTGGCCAATCATTTATGGCCTTCACCTTATCTGGATCCATTGAGATCCCTTCTCCAGAGATATTATTCCCTAAGTACTGAATCTCCTTTTGGAAGAATGAACACTTCAACAATTTACCATACAGTTTATGTTCCCTTAAGCAAGTCAAGACTAACCGCAATTGTTCCTCATGCTTCTTCTCGTTCTTAGAATATATAAGAATATCATCTAAGACGACTTGAACAAAGCGATCCAAGTACTTTTGGAAGAAACCATTCATGAGGCTCATGAATAAAGATGGAGCATTGGTCAAACCAAATGGTACCACTACGAACTCATAATGCCCAAATCGAGTTCGAAAGGAAATCTTAGGAATATCATTTTCCTTAATCCAAAGTTGGTGATATTCGGATCACAAATTGATCTTAGAGAATACCGAGGAACCCTTCATTTGGTCGAAGAGGATGTCAATTCTTGGTATTGGATATTTGTTCTTCACTATGGATTTGTTCAAATCCATATAATCTATGCACAGTCATAGAGATCCATCCTTATTCTTAACGAAGATTATTGGTGCTCCCCATGGCGAGATACTAGGTCTAATTAGTCCCAAATATAGAAACTCTTTTAACTTGATCTATAAGTCTCAAAGGTCTGGGGTTTTCATTCTATAGGGAGTCTTGGAGATAGGCTATGCACCAGGAGGATCGTGTAATCGAGCTCTCTTTTCGGAGGTAATCCTGGAAATTCCTTGGGAAAGACATCTTTGAATTCAGATAGTATTGGGTTAAGTTCAAAGAAGTTCCTTTAATTTCACTCACTGACTCGACTACATACAACTGACATCCCTATCTTAGGAATCACTTATCCTTCACCGTGGATATGAAACGTAGAGAAACCTTCCTCTTCAAGCCCTAGATTTGAATTGTTTGGCCTTCGTCATCAAGGCACAAGACATTCTTTGCATAGCAATCCATGAAAGCTCTATGGCCTTCTAACCAATACATGCCGATAATAAGTTTGTAAGTCCCTAAGTTGGTGACATACGCATAGAGCTTAGTGGTGCACACTCCTAAGTCAACTCGACACCCCTTTTCCTTAAGACCTACTGCTTGCTTAACCCCCAAAGCCATATCGACCGATTCAAAATGACTGTGTTCGTAGGCTACCAACCAACATTTATCTAATGCATATGGTGAAATAAATCAATCAGTTGCACCTGGGTCAAATAAAATTTTAATTTTGACAGTGTTTACTTTACCAATGGATTCTACTACAGTGGATTGATGTTATGCTTGGCTATTATGAACTGTTGCATGAATCCGATGATTGTTACCTGAACTATCCATAGGTTCTTTTGTTTCCCTATTCCTGCTACTTGACTAACCCTTAGGAAAATCATGCTAAAAAATTAGGACATCCACACCCCCAATATCAGAGGTTGGCAGGGGCTTGCATGCTGCTGGGAGGAGTCCTCGGAGATGTGTTCCTTCCCCTCGATCATCTGAAACCCCTGGATCCTCTGAAGGTACTTCCCTGTGGACGTCCTTGGCTTGGAAGGGTTGCAGATGATGCTTGTGATACTGAGTTAACCGAAGCACTACCCCTTGGTGGGAACTTGTTACCATAAGGAGGAGGCCTAGACTGTCCTCCCCTGAAAGAAGGTCGTGAGGTATTCCCAGAAACATATTGGTTGGATCCTATCAACTTAGTTCCTCCTTTAACATCTGACATATCCTCCACATAGTGAGCATACTCAACTACCATGGCGATTGAAGTTGGCTTCCACATCCTTACCGAAGCCATGATCTTATAGTTGAGTCCATACACAAAACGCTCCACTTGTTGATCATCTGAGTCCAAGTATGGAACATACTTAACTAGTTCCATGAATCTAGATTCATTTTCTTCCACTGACATGTTTCCCCGTAGTAAAGCATGAAATGCACCTGCTTCTTGTTCCCTGTAATAAGTTGGAAAGAAGTTCATGTTGAACCTCTCCTCAAATAGTTAGCAAGAGACAATAAGAGGAGTAAGGTGGAGATGCTTTTCTAGATCCAACCTCCAATTAAGGGAATCTCCCTTAAGCTGAAAGATGGCCATTCTTGCTTTGGAACTGGAGGTATACTCATTCAATGCAAAACACCTTTTCATTCCTTCCAACCATGCTTTGGCATGCTTAGTGGGTCGTCCTCTAGAAAACTCAGGAATCTTTATCTTTTGCAACTCTCTTGAGATGTCCTAAAGCAGTTCATGTCTCGGGTTTGGTGCCTTCTCATAGTTTTCTTGGCTCACTTGAGTGGTTTCCACCTCGATGACCCTTTTCGACTGTTTGTTCATCATGGTCATGATAGCCTCCAAATATCTCATTATGATCACCATTTCTGGTGTTGAGGTTGACCGTGGTGGTGTCAGCGGTGACGACGGTGGTTGTGGCGGTGATAGTGGTCGGCCTCGACCTTGACCTCTGCATGTTGTTACCATGATTGACCTTGTATCATGAATAAACATCATATTGTGAGTTACTAGAGAGTATATCAGTCGATTCTCGAAGAGGTGCATTTCAGGAAAAGAGCTATATTTCTGGGCGTTTCGATCAGGCCATCTTGAGGCCACCTTGTACTAAATCTAATTCTAATGTTTACAGGATAGATCATCTAAGAGTTGCTAACTCGACATGGTCAAATAACCTCTAGGTTATAAATTTAAATTTCAACATTAGACTTATAACATTTATTTAATATTCCAATCCAACTACTACTACTTAATTTTTACATTTAAATTAAAGTTAATACCCAATTTTAAACTTGAAACCTAACTTTTAATATTAGCTACATGCATTTAAAGATAACATTTATTATTAGTTTAAAATGAAATATTATCAACTGACCTTTAATTCATATATTTTATTAACAATCATATGAATATTAATTAATCTTATCATAACCATATGTAATTTTCACTTAAAATTTAAATGGAATTTAATTTATCAAATGCATTGTTTGCAGAAGCAATTAATTTATCAAACCCTAAATCTACTTATATATAATTCATTAATCATAAATATTTAAATTACATAAACCTATTAAATAGATTTAATTAATTATTTACTTAGTCAATTATAATGATAGAAATAGCTTTAATAGTATATATTAATGTAATTTAACCAATATTTTAATCAAACTATACCGGCATGATGGAATTAAGGTTAATCAAACTATGCAGGCATTGCAATAAAGATTTGGTGTGTGCATGACGTCCAAGTGGACCCTGCTGTAAATGCCAAGTGGACACAGGCATGAAAATCTCGATGCATGAAGCCCACGAGGCAACCCTGCATGAGTCCCACCGAAAGCGATAGTTTCATAAATACATGGTCCCTCTCTTCATGCGCGGGAGCTCAATTTATTTTTAGTCCCTATCCGTATGGACTAGATCTGTAACTTTACGCCCTCACCAGGTTTGAATTGTCATATGTGGGTATCTTGAAGTTACCAGATTTCTAGTTTATTTTATTTCTTAATTACTAATTCCTTAAGTGCTATAATGTTTAAATTTGCGGTAACTCTAGTCTTTTCTTTTCTTTGCGCAGAAATACTTTGTCCCTATCTCAAATCTGATCTTGTTTGAAAGGTTTCATTTTGTTTATTCTTTGAGACTAAATGAGTTGTCATTAGGGTTTCCTTATTATTATTTAGTGATATAAAACTATAATTATTCACTTTCTTAGATACTTTTCTAATTATATTCTCTAACTATGTTTTGTTTACTGTAAATACTAAAAAATATACCTCCCATAATTTATTTATGTATTCATTTTGCATAGATTTTTAGTTATTCTATTTGAGTTGTGGGTTATGGGCCCACCATATATATTTAAGGTGGTTTCCTAGATACAGAGATATATATCCTTTCATTAGTAAATACTAACAAGCTAATTCAATATATGACCAATATTTTAATAATTTGAAATATTAATAATAGGAAACCTAACCTTATCTCTATTTATGTTTGTGCAGGTGATCTACACAGCAGTGGTAATTATTGAATTGTTTTTTGGTATAGATTTATGTCCAATTTTTCTGGGTTACATTGGACTTTAAATTTTGTGGTACTTCTAAGTGTAAAAAGAGATGGCCTGATGGCCCCTTGTGGTCCCCGTGTTTGAGCCAGTGGCTCTGATACCATGTGTAGTTCCCTCTGTTAGGAGGGCACTAGATTTAACAACAAGGTTCATCAAGCTAGTTAAGTGCTGATATTAATAATAATATGCAGTTCTCTTTGGTTTAAAATAAAAAATATATCTAATATTACATATGTTTGTGTTTTCAAGTGTCAACATTCAACTCATAACATCATAGAATTCTAGAATTTCTAGCATATTTAGAAATTGTTTTGCATAAAATTTTCTAGATACAACATTCAATCATTTTAACCCCGAATAATTTGAAAACAAAGTAAAATTTACATATTCAACAAGTGGTTTTGAGCAAGCTAAAAATGGATCTTGTAGTTTTCCTGGAGTATCTCCCCTTTTACAACTTAGCAACCCCACAAGTGATGAACCACCCCATCGACCATCTATTAACATGATGGCCTTAGGAAATCAATAGATTTCCTAGCCTTCGAGCCTACAGACCAATAATACCTTAGCATTACTAGGTATTCCTCTGTTTTTTTTCCTTTCTCCACTCATAACTCTTTTTACACCTCCCAATTTCTGAATAAAATCAACGAACCCCCTTCTCCTTCCTTCACTCTTTCCTATATAGTTTCCTTTCCCTAGAATACTTCTATCTTACTCCACCGCCTCCCATCAACTCATTCCCATCCCCCAAAACATTTATTTCCATCCCAATAATAATATATATTTTAGGTACTTAATTTCTCGAATAGTTCAATGGAATAAATGCCATTTAATTTAGTTGGGTGAGTTGGTTTCTCATTAATTAGTATTTATTTGATAAGTATTCTTGGGACTTCCACCTGACGGTGAATTAATTTCTAGACACACTCACTATTTTAGTATTTAAGATGTTTGGATAAATAACAATATAATAGTTATTAGGGTTGACTTTTAAGTCGGTAATGGTGAGTATTTTAATGTTTTACCCATCCCGATTATTCATCTTACATGTGCATAACTTAATAACACTATTACTTAAATTCCACCCCATCCCATCTCTTATTTATCTCTTTTAATAATATTTATTTTATATTTGATTTGATTAATAGTTGATTAATTGTTTTCCTCAAATTTTTTTGTAATAATTGAGTTTCTCCACTATATTTTTAGGGTAAAAGAGAATTCTATCATCATTAGTATTAATTAAATAATGATAATAATAGTAATTATAATAATAAATAATAATAATTAGTGTTAACTAAATAATCAATAAATGATTTGATTAATAGTTGATTAATTGTTTTCCTCAATTTTTTTTTGTAATAATTGAGTTTCTCCACTATATTTTTAGGGTAAAAGAGAATTCTATCATCATTAGTATTGATTAAATAATGATAACAATAGTAATTATAATAATAAATAATAATAATTAGTGTTAACTAAATAATCAATAATATTTATTGATTTATTTAACTATTACCCTAGTACTAGGTAACATCCTCGAATTTGTAAACAAAGCACTTGTAAGTGTTTTAAACCATCATGAAAACAATTTAAACAATACAGATTCTACTACACATATGTAACAATATTTTATGTTTTAATTATGATAATTCCCTTAGGGTTATTCTAATTGAAGATACTCAGTCAATTTCTTATTACAATGTTCACATATACTTAACAACTTAAAGGCTTATCGTCTTTATTGGATTGTTGCATAGTTAACTTAATTATTCATCCCAACTTATACAATTATTTAACATCTCTAGTATTCATATATCGATACTAGCGTACATGTGTAAAGTGTGCATGTGTGTCCAGTGTATGCACTGGTAAAATATGTACTATAAACAACCCCCATCCCGCCTATTCATACCTGCTAACTAACAATAGTGTTCCATGCCCCCATGCAAATAAATCAAATATATACAATACAATTACTTAAAAACCCTTAGTTATTTAANACCCCATCCCGCCTATTCATACCTGCTAACTAACAATAGTGTTCCATGCCCCCATGCAAATAAATCAAATATATACAATACAATTACTTAAAAACCCTTAGTTATTTAATAAGTAACCTTTTAAGATTCCATATCATTATAAATTTATGTTTACATTAGTTTCATCAATCAAATACAAGGAGGGTACCTACTACCACTATCTAACATCCAGGAATACCCAACCATCAACAACACTAACTAACATATCCTCCCATCCTAACCTACGTTTGCATCCTCAGTATCCTTCCTTTGCTAGAACAAAAGTGGATGTCGGCTCCACCGACCTGACCACATAAGAACCTGAGAGCGATATTGTCGACTGAAAAACAGACCTAACCTCTCCTAGCAAGCTTCCGACCATCGTCATCACAACATCATGGGGAGTGTGTCTCGACACTTCCCTCCCATGACCTCGGGTATAATACAAACATCGGGTGGGAAATACAACCGTCCCTCTCAACATATTGGGTCTACACCCTTATCAACTCATACTCTATTGCTCTCAATATTATTGGTCTGTGTCATTGTATCATCACTTTTGGTTGCTAAGTTTTACCATACAACAAATTCTTATTCTGCTTATCATATCAAGTTCTCGTCCATCTCATAGTTCATGTGCCCTGTGGGTTAGTATTTCACAAAATACAAATTTATAGATAGCATTTCCACTCGATCATCAGTTTATTTGCATCATTATCACCATTTATTTTCCATGTAACAACTTTAGTTTGTCATAGGCACACATGGCATATAATAATTCAATCAATCACATCATAAGAGGGTATCCACGCACCACATCATTGCGCTGAGAGGCGCTCTACAGCCCAGTATGGGTTAGATCTTGTAACGTTACATAACGTTGTAATGTTACGTAACGTTGTAACGTTACATAATGTTACATAACGTTATGTCGGCTATAAAAAAAATAGAAAATTAGAAGAAAAAAAAAACAACTATATAAATAGCAAGAAGTATCACAAACTACATCATAGCTAGCTACATTGATCCAGCAACAGCAACAACAACCAATGCGAGAGCAACAATAAACCCAATAGGTAAGAATTATAAATTTTAAATTTTAAATTCTCTATCAACAAATTATAAATTGTAAATTCTGCGGGCACCACCTCCAACCTAGTCAGCCCGACCTCCTCCCTGCCATGTCCTCCTCCTCGCTCCGGCAGATCGCAAAGAAAGTTATAATATAAAATAGTTATAATATAACGAAAATATATAACTATTTTAAGCAGCATGCAATCTGGTCGTCTCATTTTGATTGAATCCGTTTCTGTTTCAATGTCAATGAACTGTTTCTTTTTCTCTTTTATTTTCAATGTAACAAATTTGGTAGTCAACGTTTTTGACTTCAACTACAAAGAGCCTATTTCGATGTTCGGAAGTCATTGAAGTCTGTTGGTTTTCATCTTTTTGAATTTTTTTTGGTGAGCATGTAGAGATACATTGGAATCGTATACATTAGGTGTCGAGAGTAGTTCAGGGCTTGAATTTATTTTAACAATTAGGAAAGGTAATTTTTGACGAGGTGCCTTGTCCATTATTTAAAACCGTCATAATCTGGCCAAGCAAAAAAAGTTACAGGTGTAGAGTTTGATCGTTTCAGAATTTCTCAAGGTTTAGACAACTTTCATTAATTGTTTTTTCAAACTTTGATCTAGCCATTGGAGGAATTATAATTTTGAAACTTTAATTCTTATAAAGCCAAAATTTATGTCAATTTTTTTGAAATAATAAAATTAGTAAACAAAAATTTTGAATAATTTTATCTTATTCAATTATACTATTTTTTATTTTTCTAAAATTTCCAAAATATTTTCATAAACAATAATCAATCTGGAGCTTTCATTGTGCATAATAAAAACTACTTTGATAAAGTTAATCAAAATTAATAATAGAGGAATATAAATGATGGAATACACTTGGGAAGATTCATTAACAATAATTACTATGGAGCAATACTTCAGAATAGGTTTGTTCCTCTGCAGATTTGATTCCTCTCGGCGCTTGATAGAGCCTAGGATTTGGATCTACGCTGGTATATTCACATCTCAATAATGAAAACATATCACGTAAATTGAAATCGTAACAAACGAATCCTATGATAATCCCAACACCCTAACCACATAAATATAGCAACATTATGATCATGGTGAAATCGCAAACATAGTAACATCATAAAACATAATGACATTATAATAATAGTGACACCATATAACATAGTAACAAATGTCAAAATAATGGTGACATCATATACCTGGGTCCATCATATCATAGTAAAGTTTACTCAGTTGAGGTGTGTTCAATAGATAATAAGCAAGTAAAGTGTAGTGTGTCTAACTGACAAAATATGGGGCATTAAACTATAATTCTACTCAAGGTATCCCGTCAACCATTTTTTTTTTGCCTTACATTCGTTGGTTGTAGGTCTAGTAGTAGAGTTTATAATTGATATATAATCCTTTTTTTTTAACTGCCAAGCTAGCAGTTAAAAGAATTATAAAACAAACTAAGGTCTCATAATTAAAGAATTATAGCCTATCCCAGTCAAATATATATATATATATATAAAACTAAGGTCTGATTTCTCGGGTGTTTCCAAGGAGGAGTTGTAGAGAAAACTTATAGTGATTCGGTCATGTTTGTCTTTCTCGAATCTCTTTGATTCTTTGTGTGGTCTCGGTTCTAATGTATTGGTTTTTTGTATGGGTTATGTTCAAGTTTGCAATATTAATAATGTATTAACTCTTTACATGAGTTATTGCTTTCATGGTGTTGTAGGCCCATCATGGGAAGCACTTACTTAGCACTATGTATTAATATCAATCTTATGGTAAAAATAGGAATTGATATAAATGAAAATCCAAAGGAAGGTTATCCTTCCTAGGAAGTGGAGAATTAATGTTCGGGGTTCCAAAATTTGTTTGATGTAAAACCAAGCTGGAAAGGTGGCATTAAATGTTGCCAACAAATACAGCACGAGACGACGTGCCTCATCCATGCACTTTTTCTCCTTTTTCGATCTGGATCTTGAATACTCGGTACCTTACCTCGAGGTTGATGTAAAGAGGATTTACCCAGGATAGAATACGCATCTTGAAGTTCATTTCACCCTTGTCACTATGGGCTTCATGTGATATATTCTAGTATTTCATGGAAAAGCCAATATTTAATGTGTTCACTAAATTTTCAGTTCATGTCGTCGTGCTTCACGATTTTCTCAGCCGGCGAGATCGAATATAAAGATAAAGGTATTCATTTGTCGTTGTTCCATTTACTTATTTATTTAAGTATATATTTCTTCATATGGCAATCCATGTTTCTTCACAGGGCATGAAGATAGCTTATCCAAATCCTAGGTAAGGCCCATTCTTAGCCTTCTTCTCCATGATAGTCATTTTTCCCGAGTTGCAGAGATAACTTACAGTGATTTTGTGATGTTTTTCTTTATTGAATCTATTTGATTATTCATGTTGTCATTGTTTTAATGTATTGATTTTTTGTATGGATTAAAGGCCCATATTTTTGTATCCTCCGGGTGAGTGAACAAAGTTGGGGGACCTTATAGATACAATGATAGAGTGGAGACAATCATTCAAGATCCATAAAACAAAATTCATCCTAAGAAATTCCGACTTTTCCTAGCCTAGTCCCAAGTTTTCCAACATGCTTTCCAATTAGGATAGTTAAGTGCAACACACACACGTTATAGTGTACAAAAACACGTTCACGTTATAGTGTAAAAAAATTTGCTCGCATTATATTGTACAAAAACAAGATCGCATTATGTAAAACTTGTTTTATGCTTAAAACAAGTCGAGCCTGTCGTTTATCCACAACCATGCGCAACAACGTGTTTGGGAGAAGCAAAATGAGCAAGGGTGAACGTGTTTTGGGTGCTAAAAGGCCAATAAACTCCACCTTGGGGATCAATCTCTTCCTTGTGAGGTATTTACTCCAAATCCTCTCATGCTAATTTCCCTATTTTCAATAATTTCTATGCCCTAATATGAATTGAAACCATTTTTTTTTAATTTATATGCACATAAATAAATTTACATGCCCAATGGAAACCAAAACCCCAATTTACTCATAAAAACCAAATCATTATGACTATTTACATATGTATATTCACAAGCATCCTTGTGAATCCAAACCAAAATTCACAAATATGCAAAGTTTCTCAAGTATATTGCAAGGTTGCATAAGAAATTTACATGCCCAATGGAAACCAAAACCCCAATTTACTCATAAAAAATAAATCAATTTCACTATTTGCATATGCATATTAACAAGCATCCTTGTGAATCCATACCAAAATTCACAAATATGCAAAGTTTGTCAAGTATATTACAAGTTTGCATAAGAAATTTACATGCCCAATGTAAACCAAAACCCCAATTTACTCATAAAAAACAAATCAATTTCACTATTTGCTTACGTATATTCATAAGCATCCCTGTGAATCTAAACCAAAATTCACAAATATGCAAAGTTTGTCAAGTATATTGCAAGGTTGCATACAACTAAAAAAAAATTCAAGTAGAATTCATATCTTTCCTAAAAAACATAAGCAAACATCCTAAATCCCTTGCCTCTATCTGAAATATCGAAGTTGGTCGTCCAACACTCGTCCAATAACATTAATAAACACTTGATAGTTTTGATGAAACTTCGTAATCCAAGTGTTAAAATAAGGTATAGAAGCTTCACATGCCTACAAATATTTCCCCTTGATTAAATGGCACATTTTGGTTAAGGTCAAGACAACGGAGTTCAAACATAGGCTCTACGAACATCAGTGACACATAGCAAGGTTGATGTGTTATATTACATGCCAATGACATACTATCATACATGATAGAATCCAGTGGAAACCTTGCAACCATAAAATAAACTATACACAATTATGCAAAGTCTCTCATGGGTATGTAGAAAGAGTGCATACAACTAAAATTGGAATCCATACATGGCCCAAATTTCATATAAACAAGATGATAAATGGACTTTGGAGTCCAAAAAATTCATGCTACAACAAATAATTACATATATATCAAAATCCTTGCCTATATTGGGATTGTATTCATTAATAACACCTTCTTCCACCTCTTCTAGGCTCTAGCCCTTGCCTCTACCCAAAATCTCAGAGTTGGTCCGACAAGGGCATTAGTTAGCACCTCACAATTTCAATGAAGCTTCATAATCCAAGCCTTCAAATAATCTAGAGGAGCTTCCCAATCAACATATGCACATAGGACATTGTATGTACATGAATATGGAAATTGGAATTAATACAAATTTACAACATAAATTTAAAATGAAAAAATGTTAAATGTTTATTCTTTACTGTAAAGTTCGAGATCAATTTTAAAATTTAAATTATAAATAGTTTATGTTGTTATTTGTCATACATTAGTTTTAAACTTTTCATTGCTTAGAGATGTCATTATACCATGTGTTTATTTTTCTAATGATATTTTATTTGTATTTATGATTGCAGTGGCTACTATGGACCACAATGCAAAGATTTTGAGATTTACTGGTCATCTGAGAGAGATTGGCTCTGCTTGGAGGGGTGGAGGTGAACTCTGTCGCTCCTTGTCAACATCATTGCTGTCCATAGTGGATATGATCAGTATATCAAATCATTATTTGTATAACATAGAATCGTACAAGGAGACAATTAAAAGACAAGAATATGTTGATGGTTTGAAATACAACACGATTAATAAGCTCAAAATAACAAAAGATCATATATATACACTATTTAGAGTGTCTGCGACAAATGACATTCCAGAGAGCAATAGACCACATATTTACATTGAGAGGTGCATATGTCAACCAATTAGAGACCATTAGATGGACATATGGTACATGGTTTTTTATATTCCCCCGCACAACAATAGGGAAGTATCGTTGTACTTCCTTTGAAAACTTTATGCAAAGTTGTGATGGGAAAACATGTCAACTATTTTGACATGTCACTAGTAGGGGGATGTCCCAAAACCGACCCAATGCTAGGCATAGAGATTCCAATCGACAGATACCTCCACCCTGTGCCCAGCTACCTAGGCCAAGCATCCCTCTTGCACATGATATGGTTACTCAGACACAGGAGGCATTTCTTATGCTAGCTAAGATGATTTCCCAGAAAACCACAACTATTGACTAGAAAAAGCCCTCTTCCTCTAGTGGGTTACAACCACCAGCTTCCGGTGGTAGAGGGACATCTATTGGTAGGGATAGACTGACATCCCATGTGCCCGAGAGTGAGCCACATGTGTGCACAATGTGTGGTCAATCCTGTTATGGTCGTGGACCAACACATGTTACCTGTACGATGATTGGTGGCCAGGTAAGGACATTGTAAAAACTCTATTGTTGTTCAATTTAAATTTTCCGTATTGTACACATATAAAATATTCTTAATATATGCAATATTTACTCTTCCATGAGCGTATTTCCTCTAAGGGGGGTGGTAGCGCACCCAATGTTGTTGTATCGAAGGATCAAACAACCAACACCGAGGTAACATTTCAACATGTGTCATTTTGTTAATACATATGTTAGTCAATTAATTTGTTAAATGGTCTAATATTTACAAATTTTTAAGTTGCAAGAACCTCATTTTGAACATGATGTCGAAGACACTGATCTCAACGAATTCCCCCTAGGTGGATTTTATGATTACCTCAGGAATGTAAGTACATGGTTAATGATTAAATATTGTTCAAATTATTTAAATTTATTACTGTACACTCCTTTATAGATTGCTAATATTTATAATTTTTCAACTTGTAGGTGTTATCTGGACTTGCAGAGGGGCAAGAAATTGTTGGCAACGGTCCCTCCCATGGGGGAAATATGTCCCTAGAAGAAGTAAGTATATTACAACATGTTAGTTTTTCAATACATACTATTCCACCATTCATGTCCATGTCTAACTATGGTAACACTTTATGGATACAAACATCATCACAAATCCTTGGACCACCTCTTTGGTTTGGATCTCCTCATAGTCCAAACTTAGATAAGCATGTTGTCTACAACAGATGACCCTGTTCCTTAAAAAGAGTGGGTGTCCATGACGATGAACCTACTGATTCCATGGTAATGTACACACTTCCAATGGAAGTTGTTGGTTATCTTTCAATTCACTCCACAACTAGTTTTTCTTAATGTTATTTTCGCATGTATACATCATTAAGATGTAGAGTCATCCATGCCAGACCTTAGCAGGGTTGTTGATGTTGCAGTCAAAGTTGCATATACAATGAGGAGAAGTCACACAGAGGTATTTACTTGAATATTTGTACTTGTACAGCTCATTTGTATTGTATATGGACATGCACGATGTATAAATATTTTAGCATTTGGTGAATGTAGCCACACCTTGGTCCATTAGTGCACGCGACCAAGGTTTATGTTCAACCTATGGATCCTCTTGCTACTGAAGAAACACAGTGTCATTCCCTAGAACAAATTTTTTCAGTGATATGTTCATTATTTACATAATTGGTTATTACTTTATCATGATGTACACGTTGATAATTGTTGAGATAATTGACATAGTTTTTTTTATTTGCAGAGAAGCACTGCAGAGAGACTCTCTGCAAGGAGCAAGATACCAGAGGCATCTAAACCCCAGATGGATGCAGTGAGTTTTTTTTATTATGTATAATTGAGTCATATTTTAAATTTTCAAACTTTATTAGTGTTGGAATGTATTAGTTAAGTTACCTGATCAGGAAATATTGTCATTGATTTGCAGTCACCAAAGATGCACAGTGGTCGTGGATAGAGGCAACAAGCATCAGTTTAGGGAAAAAAGAAGAGAAAGTTAGAGTTTTGATGTTTTATTCCAGGACAAATATGTACCTTTGTGTACAAGAGGAAGTTAGATTTTAGGGGTGTGTTCTAGGAAAGATGCACTTTTGTTTGCATGTACATCAATGATGTTTTTGATACATGTACATTGACATGCCATCTGAGGGCCTTATATTTCTGTATTATAACTTTAATGATATAAAAAGATATTTCATATCAAGGCTCTTGAGATATTCATAGTGTTGGGCCCTGGAATTGTCCATTTTTTCATCATTTATTGACATACCTTTCATCCATTTTCTTACCATTATTTCTTATTTATCATTTCATTTTCCATCCATTTGTTGTAGCTACGCGTTGAACAACCTGCTACTTCCATTGATGTTTTAAGTGGTTAATAGTGATTAGTTTCCTTTATCTTTGATATATTAAAGATTATTATGCATAATTTTACTAATTATGGTTTATGGAGTGATTTTCCACGTACATGATGCTCATAGACAGCTGTTACAGCCTTAACCAAAAACGCATGCCACATAATAAAACCTTGATTTGCGTCTTGATTTTTGGGCATATGGAAATGAATCTCAAAAATCCGAGACATGGGTGTTGTGCGTAACAAAGCTATGGTTTGCGATATGCAGGTGGTTCTTTGAGAGGGTATTTTCCAGATTTGGTGTTGCGGCCGGTTCCAAAGTTGCCATGTTCCAGCTGTTGTAGATCACAAGTTGGGGGTTTAGTTCTTCATTTCCATGAGATAATTTTATGTATAAATATGTAATCAATATCATTGAGAAGAGATGATAGATTGATAAAGGGATTAAGCATGATAGATTAGGCAGGATAGGAGATGTAAGATAGGAGAGAACACAATGTTATGATGTAGGATTTGATCCAGATCTATTGTAATTCTTCCATTATGATAATACATGCTGGCAGTTTCTTAATTCTAGAGTTGTAGACTTTCATTGTGGAGATCCAGATCTGCTCAGTGGAGGAAGGGCCCTCTTCCCTGAGCAGATGCTGGTAGTGTTAATTGTAAGTGTGTTATTGTTTAGATCTGCTTATTATTTTGTTCATGCTTTCATTCATTAAGTTCATCATAGTTGTGTGCTTTCATTCATCAAGTTCATCATAGTTGTGTGCTTTCATTCATTAGATGTGTCATAATCATTGTGTTGATAATTCATTTGGTAGATCGTTGGCTAACATAACAATTCTTTAAATGTACGTAATCAGATCTTGTTTCATAGGAATAGATCTTGTTTGAAGTGTATTTGATTTACAGTTTGATTTATGAATAGGTTTGAGTATTGATTTCTTTTCAAGTAGATGTGATCTAGTTTACAAAGAGTTTCGATTGCATAACAATAGATCAAACAGTGTCAGGTAGAAATTGTGCTTGCATATATATTGCACGATAACTTTGAAATAAAAGACTTCCTCGGGTTGATAATTTATGTTTAGCACTCTGCATGTTAAGTTTTAATTAACTGGCATATAGTGGGCACGACATTTTGGCGCCGTTGCTGGGGAAGTTATCAATTGTGTAATAGTACATCTGACATTGTTTTGCAGATGCATTGTTAAAATAGGGCATGTAGGTTGCATGATTACATTTCAGTTTATTGAATTTATTTTGAGTGTT
>LPNX010051399.1:201332-242558 GCA_001517045.1 Pseudotsuga menziesii
CAGAGGAATCTGGGGAAGGAAATTTTAAAAACACTTCTACTCAAGGGAATCCAAGCTGAATGTTTAGAAATATTGAATCTGATTGGAACAGGTAATGTATTTCAGTTAGCATATGATGACATTTGTGAGTTATGTAGAAGGTATTCAAGAGGAAGCTTCAAGACTGGTAAGAATTCTAAGGAACTTTTATTTCTATTTTTGAAATTTGCTACAAAAACAAGAGTTTTACAAACTGAAATCAACAATTTATTTGACATTTCTAAAGCTGATTTACAATTGGGTGTTTTGCAGGATAAGGAAAAGCAGGAGGAAATAAGAGAAGCAAGGGATTTCTCTTTGGATAGTCTTGAAAGTTGTGGTATATGTGACTTGAATCATTCCACAGATCATTGCCCCTCCTTACCGAGGATGAAAGAAACATATCAAAGAGATCTGGGAGTTGTAGCCAACTCATTGCAACAGTCATGTCAACCATGGCCTACATCTATGGTTCAAAATTCTATCCCTCTATTTCCTTACTTTCATACTCAGCCATTGAATACTCTTCCACCAGGGCAGCTGTTGCAGCCTCAATTTAACTCTTACCTACCTTACCCACAAGGTTGGAATGGCCCATCTTATGATCATATGGCCACTCTCCCTCATGCTGCAACACAACTTGGTCCCTCAATATCAACCTCACAACTCAATCATCTACATCAGCCATATCTATCTGCTCATCAAACTCCTTGGTATCCAACACAATTTCTTGTCCAATCCACCATCCACCCTAACCATAATAAAGCAGTACAGTATGCTTACAGTGCTGAACTGCAAAATGTTCCTACATTTCCCTCTTGTTCTACCTCATCTACACCGCTGCAAAAAGGCTGTGCGTTGTTGCAGCAAATCCATACAAGGCCTGAACATGTTTTAGATCCAAGTTTTGCAGATGGAGTTTCTTCTAGTCCTCATAAGCAAGCAGACAAGATCAACAATACACACGTAATATTTGATGGAGAACAACCATTGGAACCAAAAGCATCATTCACATCATTAGATCCGAAACTCTTATGCATTGAGGAAGATCAGTTTAATAAGGATCTTTATGGTGTAACATCCATGATCAATCAAGGGAACAAAGACTATATTGAAGCTTGGTTTCAATCTGTCATCGGTCTGCAGCATCATTCCATGCTTCACCAATTCTTGGCACCATCATTTCAAGGGAAGTTGATCTCTCATATCCTAGAATTCATAAAGTTATATTTTTCTTTTGGGAGTATGAGCATACTTGAGTCACTTTTTCGAAAATGGCTCCATTGGAAATATGCATACACTTAAACAATTTTTATATTTCCAAGTAGCATAGGGTAGGATAGAATATCAGAATAAAACCATGCTTTTGTTTGTTTTTTATTTTTTATTTTTGAATAAGTATGCTCTCTTCTTGTGCTTTCAGAAAGTAGAAAGATGAGGAATGGGTATGAGATGTTTTCATGAATGCTTTGGAATTGTTGCCTATTTGAACAAAAATGCTTAAGTCATTTTTGTCATCAATTTCTCAATTTGTCTCTATTTGTTACAAATAAAAATAAAAATATCATGAAAACAAAATTACAGTAATTATGGAAAGTAAATGGACGATCCACAGGAAAATGAGCCCATAATTATGGAACACTTCAAGCTTGAAATTTGACATGAATTTGTTAGCTGCAACACCCAGCTGTGAGTGATTACTCAAGCTACAACAATGATCTGCAACACCCAGCTGTGACTGTGCTATAGATAAAAATTTATGAGTTTGAGATATGTGTGTGTTGCACATCATGATATGTCTTTAGTTTTTATTTCCCATAAAAATTCACATGCTTTATTTCAACATTATGTCATTTTTTAAGAGTTGCAGCTGTGGCTCCAACAAACCGTGTAAGTCAATCTAGGTGCTCAATGCTTGAAATTTTTGGTATGGATGTGTGTTATATTTAAATTTACATCATTAAAATCATTCACACCTATTTCGATCACTTTTTGGGGGTTAAATTTAATTTATTGGATTTTTTGTGACATTTTGGCTTGAAAAGTTTACTGAAACATAGACGGGACAGTCCATTTTTAGGAGACCAAATGAATTTATTTTTAAAACCTGTTTATACCCCAAGTATCCCTTTGAATCTAGTTTCCAAAACAATTTGAATTTTTACAATTGGGTGTCAAACGAAAATTTTATGGCCAAAATACTAACAGGATGTCAAGCTGGCAGCTTAGGAACACAGATGGGACAGTGAATTTTTGGATTCCTTATTGGATATATTTTGCAAACCTGTTTCATTGGTATATTCCTCTATGAATCTAGTTTAAAACGCAATTTGAATCACTCGATTCCGATATCGTATGTAAATTTTATGACCAAAATACTGACTGCCTATCACAAATCTGTATTCCTAAAACTCTATTTTCTAGACTGTTTATTGGCTTATTTGACCCATCAATTCTTGTTAGATTTAAAACCTGTTTCTAATGGAGATTCCTACATGAATATACTTCCATATCTAATTGGAATCACATCAATCCGTTATCAAACGAAAAAGTTAAGCCTAAAACCGTGACTGTTGGCCTAGTCCAGAATTCGAAAAAACACCTTGTCATGCAGGCTGTTACTGAGTGATTTGGAAGATCATTGCATAGAATTTTAAAAAAATATTTCTAATGGAAATATACCTATGAATTTACTTTAATTTGGATTTGGAATCACTCAAATTGGACAAGGAACGAAGAAGCTATGATCAGAATACCGTTGGTGAGTCTAGATGGACATTGCTCTGCCGCAGGTATAAAATGGATTTTGCTTTGTTCATTTTTCTTTGGATTTGTTTTATGAGTAATTGCTTTTTGTTTTTTTTCATAAGTGTTGGGTGAAGAGAGATCAATCATCTCTCTTCTTCTATCATCTCATGTTTTATTGCAGGCAAATGCTAGGTTTTGCAAGTCCTTGGAAGAAGAAGGTCAATGCATGCATGAGTGACTCTTGAAGACTTTTTATAAATTTGCAATTGGATTGAGCATATAAAAAAAATGGAGATATTGATGTGCAAACCATACATAGTCCAATGTTTCTGGAGTCAAGTCCCATTGCTACATCCCAAGAATCATTTTTAGACACCTGTCATCCCACTTGTTGCTGAAAGAAACCCCTCAAGAAGCCAATTTCCCTATGGTAGATTAATTCACCCTCCTCATTTAAAAACCCCAAAAATCCATTCATGTTGAAGTCCCATTTTCCACTGCTTATGTAGTCACCATAACCATTTTATTTCCCATCACTACTACATCATGACTTTACATATACTTTCCGCTTCTGAGTTTCATGTTGGTCCTATTTTTCACTATGATTCTTCACAATCATTTATTTTGTACTCGTATTGGATGATGTGGGATGCATTAAGGTCCACCTTCCAATGGTATTGTCCCATCGACTCCGACACATCATCTGGGATCAAGATTAGAGTTTTTATAATGCCCTGGTATCTGCATGAATCGATGGCAGATTTCCTTGTTGTTAATCATGGGGATTCATCAATGCCTCTTGATTGACAAATCTTGCAGGTGACTCGACTCCAGAACATCCATTCGTACCTGTCAAGATGCACTAAGGTACTTTAGATCTCACTGTCATCAAAGGTGAGTTTCTTTACATTGGTTAACGGCATACATCAATGGCTGGTAATCCAATGATTTCTTTCCATGCTCGACTTCAGCACATTCATTCGCATGGTAAGAATTGTACCTTGGGTTTGTAGCAGCTGAAGATTATGTGATCTAATGGTTTCAACAATGATTTGCAGCATCATTTGTTCAGTAGTTTTTCAATTCCTTTCCATTTTCAGTTCAGCAGTTGATTTTCAGAATAAGAGAAAGGACTTTCTGCTTCTATGGTAGAATTTCTGCTCATCAATTGTCTCAGCAGTTAGTCTTACATGCAACCAACACAACATCGTGGATCAAATTCAGTCTCATCTAGTTTCAGCTCTCATATACATATGTCTCACCATCAGATCAGCTACATAGCTCCAGCATACACCAGTCCATTCATGTCAACCAAGGCTTCCATGGAGGTAAAACGTGAGGTAAAATAGCATGAGTTTTTTATTTATTAAAGATTTGGGGAAATGTCATGAAGAACCACTAAGCATTAGCCATTTCCATTTTCTAAATAGCATTTTATGTCCATCCATTCCCATCATTTCCCACTCAGTTTTAACACTTCATCATTCATGC
This sequence comes from Pseudotsuga menziesii, assembly GCA_001517045.1. NCBI lineage: Eukaryota > Viridiplantae > Streptophyta > Pinopsida > Pinales > Pinaceae > Pseudotsuga > Pseudotsuga menziesii. The sequence goes on from LPNX010051399.1 coordinate 205,590, forward strand.
ACATCCACTTCAAATTTCAATCCAACATCTCACCAACCCAACTGACCAAGCATGAAAAAAAAGGGATACCTTATTGTTGTCACACAAGAACCAACAATAAGAAGTCTTGCTGCTGCCACACAAGAACCAGCAGTAAGAAAAGAATCATTGTTGCTGCCACACAAGAACCAATAGTAAGGAACGGTGCTCTGTTGCCGTATAAAAATAATGAGGAGAAATAAAGCAGCTGATACACATCTTGAAAGAGAAGGATAGGCTAGACACAAGAACCTACAACATGAAAAGTTGATGTAGAAGCCATTCCTTCTCAAGAGTATGCTATCACACAAGCACGATAGAAAACAAAGGCATGATTTCTTTGATTTGTTTGCTTTGTTCAGTGGTGCACATAATGGTTCACATCTTCATTATACATATGGTATCTTTACCATCCACTAATGCATACATTGGTTTTAGCCGTCATGAGCATGATACATGCACAATGGAAATCCTGTAGCAGCCTTTTCAAGGTCTGATGTGAAGTGTATCTCAGCAGCATGAAGGTAATGACTACTCTCAGCATTGGTCATTTGTCAAGTTTGACAGAATTTCTGAAATGAGTTTGATTGTTGTGGAATGTGCAAAAGAATGCTTGGCATCTCATTCAACGAATAGTCTTGTAGCATTGGCATGGATTTCATGGTTAATAAAACACGGTTGCCTCTATTTACAATCATAAAGGAAGTTTTCTAATGATTTGGGCATTTTTGTTCTGAAACAAACACATGCTGCCAGATAACAGGGTATGAAACAAGGGTAGGTGATTTGTTCTTCCCACGCTCTAAAATGAAATTTTGATCATTTCAATGCTGCATTCAGTTGCTCTATTCATCCTTTCATATATCATTTCATGCTCATCATTTTTGAGGATTTAGTTGGTGTGCCAATTGTTGGAGATCATTGGTTTTTTTTTCAAATTCACAAAGAGGCAATATGAAAAATTGATTACACACTTGGGTTGAAATTGATTTTAGTAAACCTGAATACATGAGATATCCTCAGATGGTTGTTCACAACTAAGTCGACAACTCCTCTTTTGCATGAGGACATGCAACATATTCAGTTTGGGGGAGTGGTTTTTGACATTTTTTTTTTGCATACTGATTTTTATTCATTCACAGCTGACAAAAATGAAGAATTTGATTTAAGGATATCTCACAAACCATGAATTGGATCCTCATGAAATTTGGACAGGGAATGCATAACAACGTGATGAACAATCGTGGTAAGTTTCAGCTCAAACTAGTGCATGGTTTTTAAGAAAATGACCATCATCACCTACAGCCAATTATCATTTTTATCGAACTCCGTGATGTGGGTTCATCTAAGTTTTGGTGAGGAGATGCACTATAATGGTATTTACCTGCTTGAAAAATTTCAGCCCAACCCACTTTGTATTTTTTTAAATATTGGCTCTGGAAGTTCAGTTGCAATACATTTTAATTCATGTTCAAAAGTGCAGAATTTAATTTGGGCATATCTTTCAATTGGTAAGTTAGATTCTCATGAAATTTGGACAGGGAATGCATAACAACATGATGAACAACCGTGACAAGTTTCAACTCAATCTAGTGCACGGTTTTCGAGAAAATGGCCATAATCACCTACATCCAATTCGCATTTTTCTCAAAATTCGTGATGTGGGTTTGTCTAATTTTTGGCGTGGAGATGCACTAGAGTGGTAGCTACCTGCCTGCAAAATTTCAGCCCAACCCAATTCGTCGTTTGGGAGAAAATGGCTTCAGAAGTTTCCCATTCAAAAAGGCTAAAACGCCGTAAAATAGTGCCGTTTCCCGTTTTCCGGCGGTCGTTTTCCGGCAGTTGCCCGTTTTTCGGCAGCTGCAACATATTTTTCGGCGGCTGCGACATATTTTCCGGCGGTCGTTTTCCAGCAGCTGCCCGTTTTCCAACAGCGGCGACATATTTTCCGGCGACCGTTTTCCGGCAGCTGCGACATCTTTTCTGGCAGCTGTGAGTCCGCCAAATACGCCGCTAAATTTAGCGTTGTTCCGCCAAATTCACCGCTAAAACCTTCGCCAACTTCTCTGCTAAAATAAGCCGACTCTGCCAAATTTGCCGCTACATTTAGCGCTGTTCCGCCAAAATCTTCGCTAAAACCTTTGCCAACTTCTCTGCTAAAATAAGCTAAGACTTTGACAAATTTCTAATAAAGAGTTGCGAATCCGCCAAATTTTCTGCTAAATCCTCCGCTAACTGAATCTACCAATTTGTGTTAAACTCTTTATTTCTTCTAGCTGCAGCTGTGCAAATGGTAAAATGAAGAAACGAGTGAATGAGTTTTTTTCAAGTTGGATGCTACATAGGTATTGGGTTGCATGAGGACATGCAACAAGTTCAGTTTTGGGGAGATGTTGGGCCCTGGAATTGTCCATTTTTCCATCATTTATTGACATACCTTTCATCCATTTTCTTACCATTATTTCTCATTTATCATTCCATTTTCCATCCATTTGTTATAGCTGCGCGTTGAACAGCCTGTTACTTCCATTGATGTTTTAAGTGGTTAATAGTGATTATTTTCCTTTATCTTAAATGAATTAAAGATTATTATGCATAATTTTACTAATGATGGTTTATGGAGTGATTTTCCACGTACAAGATGCTCATAGCCAGCTGTTACAGCCTTAACCAAAAACGCATGCCACATAAGAACACCTTGATTCGCGTCTTGATTTTCGGGCATATGGAAATGAATCTCAAAAATCCGAGACATGGGTTTTGTGCGTAACATCCTCATTTACCCGACACTCAAGGAAATCATCAAACAAAGCTACGGTTTTCGATATGTATGTAGTTCTTTGAGAGGGTATTTTCCAGATTTGGTGTTGCGGCCGGTTCCAAAGTTGCCATGTTCCCGCTGTTGTAGATCACAAGTTGGGGGTTCAGTTCTTCATTTCCATGAGATAATTTTATGTATAAATATGTAATCAATATCATTGAGAAGATATGATAGATTTATAGAGGGATTAAGCATGATAGATTAGGCAGGATAGGAGATGGATGACAGGAGATGTAAGATAGGAGAGAACACAATGTTATGATGTAGGATTTGATCCATATCTATTGTAATTCTTCCATTATGATAATATATGCTGGCAGTTTCTTAATTCTGGAGTTGTAGACTTTCATTGTGGAGATCTAGATCTGCTCAGTGGAGGAAGGGCCCTCTTCCTTGAGCAGATGCTGGTAGTGTTAATTGTAAGTGTGTTATTGTTTAGATCTGCTTATTATTTTGTTCATGCTTTCATTCATCAAGTTCATCATAGTTGTGTGCTTTCATTAGATATGTCATAATCGTTGTGTTGATAATTCATTTGGTAGATCGTTAGCCAACATAACAATTCTTTAAATGTACGTAATCAGATCTTGTTTGAAGTGTATTTGATTTATAGTTTGATTTATGAATAGGTTTGAGTATTGATTTCTTTTCAAGTAGATGTGATCTAGTTTACAAAGAGTTTCGATTGCATACCAATAGATCAAACAGTTTCAGGTAGAAATTGTGCTTGCATATATCTTGCACGATAACTTTGAAATAAAAGACTTCCTCGGGTTGATAATTTATGTTTAGCACTCTGCATGTTAAGTTTTAATTAACTGGCATATAGTGGGCACGACACATAGTTCAGCATTAAGTGCGATCATACATGTGTGGCCAAGAATATTTCTATGTGTAATGTTCACAACTTTTGATAGATTTTACAATTGCATGGAGATATCAGTTCTAAATTTGAGAACAATGAAAAATTACAATATTGCGTAATGACAAAAGTGTACATTTAAATTGTTTTTTATCACGATCAAATTGCATATACAATGTTAAATCGTATTCACAAAAATTCAACATACCTAACACACATAAGCACTCAACACACCTAATAAAATGACCCAACTAAGTGGAATACAAAATCACCTTACCCACATAACAACCCAACAAACATTTAAAGGATGCACGAAGTCGACACACCTAAGCGATGCACTTGTGTGGTCTACATAAATGAAATTGGTATTTGTCATGATGTCTTTCATTTAACGAATATACTAGGGATACACTTGAAACCTAAAAGTATCCGAGTATAAGGTTGATTCAAAATCGTGGTTATGATTCTTTATTGTTGTATCTTCTGCACATTATTTTATCATTTTGTTAATGTACATGGCCTTTGATGAATCACCTCGACCACCAACTTTGGAAGAGATGAAAATTATGTATGATTTAATTATAGTTTAAATTGATTGGAGAAGTACGATTCTGAGTCCTGTTTTATAAATTTATGTTTATGTATTGAAGTATATTTATTTACCTACGTCAATTCTGAACTAACCCTAAACTTTAATAGTATACCCAAAAAATAATTACAAATTACTTGAATACTTTAAAGGACCATTCTCGGGTTGTTAATTAGTTGTGCAGTATCACTCATTGTTATTGTTGTACATGTTTCTAAAATGAAAGGGGAGAACTTGAGTCCACAAGCATGTATTTGATTGACTTGGACTTGAACACAGATTTCTTATATCAAGGTATTGTATGGAAAAAGAGTATCAGCAACACCCTGGTGCTCTAGCTTGACTCTTTGCATGATGAATACCTTTGTGTGACAAATGTGACTAATAATGAATGTGATAAAACTCTTGTGTACTTTATGGGCCTTATTATTTCCATAGCCTTATTTTATAAATTTATCGAAATTATATTTATTGTATGCTCTAGTGTAAAAATTTCCCTAGTAATACGGTAAAAAAGTTTGATAATAAGAGGAATAATAGGAAAAATGTACTAATAAGGTATCCTTCTTCTGTGTGTATCCAATGTGTAACTCTTATTCAAACATAGATATCCAAGCCACGATCATCATTATATGGCACGTTTGATCCAAGTCGTGCCTAAGTGCACGCTGGGGACAGCAGTCGACTGAATGAGTCGAGCACTGTTATGGAGGAACCTTAGAAAAAGAACAACTAAAGAAGGAAATACACTATATCGACATAAATTATGCACACAGACAATATGTAATAATTCGAACCAATTTCTATTATTACTTCTTCTCCATGAAGGTTGATTGATTGTTACAATAATGTACATGTTTATATAGAATGCTGAGATGCTTGGGTGACTATCCATTACATTCAGTTACAAGAGAAGTTATAATAGTTTGGAATTTTGACCATCGCAGACAACTGAAATACAGAGAGACAATATGTTGAACATCCATAGTGGTCAGTTTCGATAAGGCATGTCAATATGTTGTATGTCAAGTGCAAAACCTGTCAAGGTTGTCAAGGTCAGTTGTGTCGAGGTTCAGACTTGTCGAAGCCGATATTGAACCTATTGAAGAAGTCAAAGTAGTTGAGGTATTCGAAGTGATAGACTTTGTTGAAGTTCGACAACATTCCAAATGTTGGTTGGATCATTCCTCGTTCCTTAAGAAACAATGGTCTCCATTGTGTATTCATTCAGGTGAGGAAATTGGTCAACTACTTCGGTATCAGAGTACCATTTTCCTTATGCGGGGATTTGTCCAACTTTAGCTACTTCAAACAAGGGAATGGAGTTCGTCCTTGTATGGCATATGCATCGTCCCACAATGGTGTCACAAAGAAGAGGTTCCTGAAAATATGGATGGATGTCTTTGGGTTCTGTTGTATGCAAGTCATTATGTTCCAATAATGGTGCATGGTATGGTCAAAGTAGATCTACATTAAAGAGTGTATGTAGGCCAAGGCATGGAGGAATTTCGAGCTGAAAAGAGTTTTTGCCAATCTATTTAATGATATTGTATGGACCATATCACAAAGGTTTTGGATTTTTGTATGGGCCAGTGAAGCGCTCCTTCTTTAGATGTAACCATACTTGATCCCCAATTTGGAATGAATGATGAATATAGTGCTTGTCATGTTGGGCCTTAGCTTTTGCATTATCTCATTGCAACATTTCCCGTGCTTGCTTCTGGATGTTGTATCTTTGATCTCTGAACTACAATATTTCTCCACTTCTCGTCCTTCAAATCCAGTGTCATTCGTCTGTGTCGAGGAAATGATCAATTTGATAGGTGCAGAGGGTTGAAATCCATAACATATCTCAAATGGAGTCTTTCCCATAGAACCGTGTTGAGCACGATTGTAACTGTGATGTATGTATGGAAGGTTGTCATCCCATGTTCGACGATGCTTGTGGTTGCACATGCGAAGCAGTTGTACTACCATGCGATTTACAACTTCTATATGTCTGTCTGCCTACGGATGGAAGGATGTCGAAAAATAAATTCTCATGTCGAGGTGTTTCCAAAGAGTTTTCCAAAAGGTGCTGACAAATATAGCATCTTTGTCGGAGATAATGGTCGTTGGGAGGCCATAATGTTTCCAAACATGTTTGAATAAGAGTTGTGTAGTATGATGTGTTGTCATAGTCTTCTTGCATGGTATAAGAATATCCATCTTGGAAAAACTGTCAACTACTACTAATATCGCGTCATGCTGATGTTTGGTAGTAGGATATCCTATCAAGTAGTCCATAGAAATAGATTCCCATTTTCGGCTGGGAACTAGAAGGGGTGTGAACAGTCCTTGTTGTCGATTCAATGGTTTAGTAATGGGAAAAAACATGCATGATCGAATGTAGTTGTTCATGTCATATTTAAGTGAAGGCCAGTAAAAATACTTCTGGAGGATAAAAAGTGTTTTTGCGACTCCAAAATGTCATGCAGTCTTGTTGTAGTGCATGTCCCAAATGAGCTCTTGTCAGTGCTCATTGATCAGTACACAAAGTTGTCCAAGCTTGTATAGAAATCTGTCATTTAGGAAGTAGTCAATAGTATACAACGTGTCAATATGAATCTCTCGATAAATTGAGGAGAAGGCACAGTATACTGAATACAATTGTGGCCAAGTAATGGTGTCATAACCCTACATACTCATCACTATAGATAGTAGAGTAATGGGCGGTCGACTGAGACAATCGACTGTGACATTGGCTTTGCCTTTCCAATACTTAATTACCAACTGAAACTTTTGCAGGTAATTAGTCCACTTGATTTTTTGAGTTGTCTGTAGTTTCGACTGGGACGAAGCAAACTACAAAGTTTTATGGTCATTGAGGATGATTGTTTCCTTGCCAAGAATGTAGTGTATCCATTGATTAAGAGCTTGCACAATGGAGTACAGTTATTTTTCATACGTTGAATACATTCTAACCGTGTCATTGAAAGTTTCAGAATGAAATGCAACTGGGTGACCTGACTGAGTGATCACTGTGTCGAGAGCATAGTCCGATGTGTTCAGCTCAATCTCAAAAGGTTGGTACAAATCAGGTAACACAAGTACTGGTGCAGTACAAAGCTTGTTTTTTAGTTATTCAAAAGATTTTTGTTGTGTCGGTGTCCATTTGAAGGAAATTTTCCCATTCCCTTTAGTCAACTGATTCAAAGGCCATGCGATGTGACTAAATCCAAGTATGAACCATCAATAGAAATTCACCAAACCAAGAAAACTTCTTAGTTCATGAATGTTTTGAGGAATGGGCCAATATTTGAGGATTTGTAATTTTTCTGGGTCGACATGAATTCCTACAGAGTCAATTACATACCCCAAATATTTGATGTTGGTAATTTCAAAAGAGCATTTATCCATGTTTATATCTATTCGATGTTGCTGGAGAGTGTCGAATACTTGTCAAAGTTGTTCGACATGTTCTTCCCATGATCGACTAAAAATCAATATATCGTCGAGATAGACAATGACAAACTTGCTGACGAAGGGTCATAGAAGGTAATCCATATATATCATGAAGGTTGCAGATGCATTGGTTAAGCTGAAAGGAATGACCAACCATTCAAAAAATCCTTCCTTGGCCTCCAAATCCGTTTTCCATACAACGGTGGACTCGATCGGAATTTAATGATATCCTGAATTAATGTCGAGTTTTGTAAAGAACTTATCACCTTTTAGACTATCAATGAGTTCATATATCAATGGAAGAGGGTATCTGTTCTTTACTGAAATCTTGTTGAGAGCTTGATAGTCGATGCACATGCACCACGTCCCATCTTTCTTTGGAACTAGGATGATTGGACTTGCACAAGGAGAGGATATAGGGTAGATATGACCCTTGTTGATAAAATCTTGGATTTGCCTACGAATATCTTCGTTCTAGATAATGGATCTTATGTAAAGATATGCATTAGGTAATAAAGAACCATGAACAAGTTCAATGGATTGTTTTACCTGACATTATAGATGTACTCCATTCGGTTCTTAAAATATGTTTTGATATTCGTCAAGAATGTGGTCGATTTGTTGTTGTTGAGTACCGCAGTAGTCAGTGAGTCGACTCGCTGCTGCAGTCTTCTTGGAATATTGAGGCTTTATCATAAATAATTCTAACTTATAGGAATGGTTGATAAGCAAATATGTTTGTTTGGAAGTTATCATAGCAATCATTGATGTCAGTTGTCGCTCTGGTATGTCGTACCATTGATTCTGAATTTTGACAATCACCTTTTGAGGTCGTGACTGATATGTACCATGTCGATAACACAAGTAAGGTTTCCCAAACAAGGCGTCAACTACGGAAAGGGTGCCATGCCACAGAGTACTTCATATTCAAAAGGATTATTGAAGTAGGTGAGTATGCATTGGCGTGTGATCCTTAGCTCTTGTCCATCCTTAATCCAACTGATATTGTAAGGCCCAGGATGTGGAGTGGTGACAAGACCAATTTTTTTCATAAGATATTTAGAAACAAAGTTCTTCTGGATACCATTATCCACAATAAAATGTAATGGATTTTTATGAACCCATATCCGTGTATGGAACAGGCACTCTTGCTCCTCCTCATCGACGATAGTTGAGTCTGTCGGAGTGGTCGAGGGTGAAGCCAAGAGGGTTGTTTCATTTGGATCAGATTCTACCAGGGTTCTATTGGAGAAGTCAAAGATCGACAATTTTTCCAAAAATGTCTTCCGAGCTTTGCATTCTCACGTATCATGCCATGATGGATTGTGATAATCACACCATTTCTCGGAAGGAGATTCTTTGTTGTGATCCTTCTTGTCTTTCTGAAATTTCTTCTTATGATAATCAGGCTTTGGCAGAATTGGATGAGAAGGGTGCTTTGAATTGTCAGAGTATCCCAATGACTTCTTATCGAATGTTCGACCTATTGGCTTGTTCATGAAATGTGCTTTTCCTTTTTGTTTAGCTTCAAGCTTGCTAGCGTAATGAAATGCATTCTCAAGCATACTAAAAATCAGAAAATCCGTCTCTTGGTGAATGTATGGGGATAAACCGCTGACGTACTTCAAGACAAGTAATTTTCCTTCTTATTGGATGGCAAGTATAGCCATTAATCGATAAAACTCGTCAGTGTAACTCTATACAGACTGGTACTATTGTTCAAGATACTTGGGTGGGTATGACTCCTTTCGGGTTCATTCGAAAATTTTTACCCATGTGTCTATGGGGTCGCCTTATTTTTCCATTTTTGTCGATAAATTTTCCCACCAACAGTGTATGGAGGTTGACATATTCAAGGATGCAATGGTGATCTTTTCCACTTTGGAGAGTTGATTCATGGAGTAGTAAAATTATAGTTGTTGTACCTAATTTTCGACATATTTCACGTCAATATTTGCTTCAAGATTCGGTATGTTGAGATTCATTTGCAATTTGAAGGCGCTAATTTTATCGGAGTGAGGCTGCGTCGAAGATTCCCCGGAGTTTGAAGCAAATCACATGAGAATATTGTTGAACTGGGAGAACACTTTGGTCTGTTGGTGAGCTAGTTATTTTTCTATGAGTTTCTCTGTCTCGTCAGTTGCATGTCTGTTGTCTGCTTCTTTGGTCATCTTTTATGAATTCGAAGGAAGTGTATGTTTTTGTTGCTGAGTTTGCGAGTTTTTTTGAACATGCATAAGTTAAATAAATTCGATGGAAGTGATTAGGTAACTTAAGCTATGGACAAGTCAAGCTCTGAATCATGCTCCAATACCAATGATCCAAGTTGTTCCCAAGTGCACGCTGGGGACAATAGTTGACTGAATGAGTTGAGCACTGTTATGGAGGAAGCTTAGAAAAAGAACAAGTAAAGCAGGCAAGACACAATATCAACAGAAAGTATGTGCACAAAAAATATGTAAGAATTCAAACCAATTTCTATTATAACTTCTTCTCCACGAAGGTTGGTTGATTGTTATAATAATGTACATGTTTATATAGAATGTTGGTATGCTTGGATGACTACCTGTTACATTCAGTTACAAGAGAAGTTGTAATGGTTTAGAAGTTCAACCATCATAGATGACTGAAGACAGAGAGACAATCTGTCGAACAACGACAGTCATCCGTGCCGACAAGGAATTTCAAGATGATGTATGTCGAGCGTGAAACCTGTCAAGGTTGTTAAGGTCAGCTATGTCAAGGTTCAGGCTTGTCGAAGCTGATATTGAACTCGTCGAAGCATTCAAAGTATTCAAATTATTTGAAGTGCTGTACTTTGTCAAATTTTTACAACATGCCAACTGTTGGTTGGATCAATGTTGAAGCCCACCTGCTACAGGCTTTTAGTGACACTTGTTGAATCCCTAACCAGGGCATAGAATTCCAATTGTGCATGAAAACTAGGTTACGATGGGTCATGCAAGCGTGTTTAGGTATTTTCCAAGTGGGAACACTAGCCACACATTCACGGTCAAGAAATTTGCAAATTTGACCCCTATGTGAAAAAATTTCACATTCCTGTATTGAGCAAAACCCAAGTTTCCAAAATTGACCTAAAAAGGGATCCCTTTTCCATGGATCCAGAGGATAGGGACACCCCTAGCACTATCCTAATGTAATAAATCCAACGAAATCTACAGTTTTTCGATCTGAGCCACGGTTACCATTCTATTGCACGTTGAAGCCCAACTCTTACATGCTTTCAAGGACACCTGTTGAATCCCTACGCAGGGAATAGAATTCCAACCATGCATTAAAATGGGGTTCCAATGGGTCATGAATTCATGTTTATGGAATTTCCATGTGGGAACACTAGCCACACATTCACATTTGAGGAATTTGCAAATTTGACCCCTATGGGAAAAATTTTCACATTCCCTTAACAAAACCCTAGTTTCCAAAATTGACCTAAAACAGGATCCCTTGTCCATGGAGACAGAGGATAGGTCCACCCATAGAACTATCCCTATGTACTAAATCTAACGAAGTTGATGGTTCGTCGATATGAGCCACGATCATCATTCTATGACACGTTGAAGCCCACCACCTATAGGCTTTTATAGACACCTTTTGAATCCCTATCTGGGGCATAGAATTCCAACCATGCATTAAAACTAGGTTCCAATGGGGGATGCAAGTGTGTTTCGAGAGGTTCCATTTGGGAATGTTATCCACACATTCACGATCAAGGAATTTGAAAAGTTGACCCCTATGTGCAAAAATTTCACATTCCCTTACTTAGCAAAATCCTAGTTTCCAAAATTGACCTAAAACAGGATCCCTTGTCCATGAAGCCAAAGGATAGGGACAACCCTAAAACTATCCTTATTTTCGAAATCCAACGGATTTGACAGTTCATTGATCTGAGTCACGTTCATCATTATATTGCACGTTGAATCCCACCTCCTATAGGCTTTCAGGGACACATGTTGAATCCCTACTCGGGGCATAGAATATCAACTGTCCATCAAAACAGGGTTTTAGTGGGTCATGCAACCATTTTCAGGGAGGTTCCATGTCATAATTATAGCCACATGTTCATGGTCTAATAATTTTCAAATTTTACCCCTATGCACAAAAATTTCACATTCCCTTACTGAGGAAACCCCTAGTTTCCAAAATTAACCTAAAACAAGACCCCTTGTCCATGGATCTAGAGGAGAGGGAAACCCCTAGAACTATCCCAATGTCTTGAATCCAATGAAGTGGATGGTTCATTGATCCAAGCCATGTTCATCATTATATGGCATGTTGAAGCCGACCTCCTACAGGATTTCTAGGACACCTGTTGAATCCCTACCCGGGGCATAGAATTTCAACCATGTATCCAAAATGGGTTCTGGTGGGTCATGCAAGCATGTTTAGGGAGGTTCCATGTGGGAATTCTATCCACATGTTCAGGTTCGAGTAATTTGCAAAGTTAACCCCTATGCGCTAAAATTTCACATTTCGTTACTAAGAAAAACCCTAGCTTCTAAAATTGACCTAAAATAGGATCCCTTGTCCATGGAGCCAAATGATAGGGACACCCATAGCACTATCCCAATGTATTGAACCCAACGGATTGGACGGTTCATTGATATGATCCACGATCATCTTTCTATGGAACGTTGAACCCCAACTCATACAGGCTTTTAGGGACACCTGATGAATCCCTACCTGGGGCATATAATTTCAACTGTGCATCAAAAATGGGTTGCGGTCAGTCATGAGAGTGTGTTTAATTAGGTTCCATCTGGGAATGCTAGCCACACATTCACGGTCAAGTAATTTCCAAATTTGACCCCTATGCACAAAAATTTCACATTCCCTTACTAAGAAAAAACCTACTTTCAAAAATTGACCTAAAACAGGATCGCTTGTCCATGGAGCCGGAGGAGAGGGCCACACCTAGCACTATCCCAATGTCATGGATCCAAAATATTCAACAGTTTGTCGATCTGAGCCACGTTCATCATTATATGGCACGCTGAAGCCCACCTCCTATAGGATTTCTGGGATACCTGTTGAATCCCTACCTAGGGCATAGAATTCCAATCGTGCATCAAAACTGGGTTTTGGTGGATCATGCAAGCATGTTTATAGAGGTTCCATGTGGGAACGCTAGTCACACATTCATGGTAAAGGAAATTTCAAAGTTGACCCCTATGTGCAAAAACATCACATTCCCTTACTGAGAAAAATCCTAGTTTGCAAAATTGACCTAAAACAAGATCCCTTATCAATGGAGACAAAGGAGAGGGACACCCATAGAACTATCCTGATGTCCTAAATCCAACGTATTTGACAGTTCATCAATCTGAGCCACATTCATCATTTTATAGCATGTTGATCCCACCTCATACATGGTTTTAGGGACACTTGTTGAATCCCTACCCGGGGCATAGAATTCCATTCGTGCATCAAAATAGGGTTCTGGCGGGTCATGCATGCGTTTTTAGGTATTTTTTATGTGGGAATGCTAGACACACGTTCATGATTGAGGAATTTGCAAAGCTGGCCCCTAGCACAAATATTTCACATTCACTTACTGAGCAAAACCCTACTTTCCAAAATTGACCTAAAACAGGATCCCTTGTCTATGGATTTAGAGGAGAGGGACACCCACAGCACTATCCTGATGTATTGAATCCAACAAATTCAACGGTTTGTTGATCCAAGCCACATAAATAATTTTATTGCATGTTGAAGCCCACCTCCTACATGCTTTTAGGGACACCTATTGAATCCCTACCTGGGGCATAGAATTTCAACCATGCATCAAAACTATGTTCCAATGGGTCATGCAAGCATGTTTAGGGAGTTTCGATGTGGTAACGCTAGCCACATGTTCACAACTGAGGAATTTGCAAATTTGACCCCTATGTACAAAAAATTCACATCCCCATACTGAGTAAAACCCTAGTTTCCAAAATTGACCTAAAACAACATCCCTTGCCCATGGATCCATAGGAGAGGGCCACCCCCAGCATTATCCCAATGTCCTGAATCCAACAAAGTCGACGTTTCCTCGATCTGAGCCACAGTCATCATTCTATGGCATGTTGAAGCACACCTCCTACAGTCTTTCAGGGACTCTTGTTGAATCCCTACCCAGGGCATAGAATTCCAACCATGCATCAAAACTTGGTTCCAGTGGGTCATTAAGCATGGGAATATTTTTATACCTTATTTTAACACTTTCATTAGGAAGTTCCATGAAAACTTGGGGTGTTTACTAATGTACTTATAGGACCAACTTCAAGATTCACGGCCTAACACTTGTAATTACATTATCTAAATTAAAATAGATCAAAATTCATCCATATCGAAATGAATATGTTTCCTTCCAATCGATGTGATTACCTTTCATCTCAATTTATGTGATTACCCCCATTCTTATGATTTCAATCTCCTTTTATTAAAACACTATTGATCTCCTTCATTCTAAGGTTTGAATGTTTGATACGAGATATTGGTCAATGGTGACATCAAATAAATGGCACTAGTGGTCTATAGATGATAATTAGTGGCTACAAACTATGTTATCTAGGTTTTTGAACACAAAATAGGGTTTCTAGGGTTTATAATTCAAACTAGGGTTTACGGTACAAACTAGGGTTACTAGGATTGGCTCTTGATGTAGTATGTCATGTAATGGATGTTATTGTTGTAGTATGTAGTAAGCTCTTGATGTAGTATGTATTATGTCAGTAATGGATTCTCTTGATGTAGTATGGCATGTGGATACTTCTTTTTTGCTTCATTTTATAATCTTAAAATTTACTCTCCATCTTAGGCTACAATTAGTATGGTTCACTAACACAAGGGGATACAATACCTCACCTTTAGTGGATCACAAAGTTGACACAAACTAGTTTATAGGCTGCAAACTAGGGTTTTTAGGGTTTAGAATTAAAAATAGGGTTTACTGTACAAACTAGGGTTACTAGGATCGGCTATAGGGATTGTAATCTAGTATTTATAGGCTAGGATTTGCTAGGGTTATTAAGCATGGGAAAAAATTTATACCTTATTTTAACACTTGCATTAGGAAGTTCCATGAAAACTTGTGGTGTTGACTAATGCCCTTATAGGACCAACTTCGAGATTCAAGGTAGATGCAATAGACATATCCTAGATAGATTTCTAGATAATGGTCTAGGGCCAGATGGCATGAGTCATGTAAGTATGAATATAATACAAAAAATCCATGATGAAGCTTGTGCATTTTATCAACTTGTATAAGTCTATGCAATTTATCAATTTATCAATATGTCAATCTATCAAGCTGTAAATAATCAATGAGACCATGAAACAAAAATACATGACTACGGCATACTTGACTAGACCATTGGGATGACCTCTAATAGCAAGGGTATCCTTTAGCCTCTCGTGCTCAGAGTAAGGAAAAAATTATCATGACTTTGATGAGTTCTTTCTTGGAATTGTTTGCAGCTAGAGGTTTGTGCCAATAACTAGGTTTGTATAATGGTATATAATTTGACCTAGTCTATAATATTAAAAAACATAACTTTTTTTCTTATGTACGTGGGAAACTTGTGTCAAATATTCTCCTTTGATAACCATTGACCCAAAATGTAAAATCATTTCCCTCGGATTCGATTAATGAGACAATGAGGGTCTTCTTACCATCCAAGGAACGTGCCATCCAATAGTCAGTGTGCCATTCATTGCCTCTCAAGGAAACCACAGTGTATATGTGCACTGCATAAAATAAAATTCCAACCTAGGAATCAACTAACTAAACACAACTAGTCATCAAACGTTTCAAAGTTATCAACATAACAGTCGAACCTGGTTGTATGATATATGATATGTGGTCATAGTCAGGTGAAATACTTGACTTCTTCTCCTCCAACTAGGATAATTCTGCAGTTATTTTTTTACTAATTGGGACTGATACACGATCCTAGCTATCAACCCAATCTGTGGATTCACAATTGTCTCATTCACCACTATTACATGGATAACCAAAACAAGAGAGTTTCCTTGTCGTCATTTCAACTATAGCATTGTCTGAAGTTCTAACTAAATGGAATGCATGAATTCCTTGGATGGTCTTGTTGTAGAGGAAATTTTCCTATGGATAGGGTTTAAGAGGCCATCAATGTATTGGGGTTCAAAGAGAGATGCATATAGTTATGTAAACAAATATAAGCAAGATTCAGATATTAGAATGGTTCATACCTTAACAAATGAAGGTTTATCCAAGCAACCCTTGAATCTTCCTCTTGCTCCTCTTGCTCCAAGAGACCTGCAAAATGAATTATACCTTCCTCAAACCAATATGACAATATGTAAATAAATGATAATCAAAGAAACATGAAATAATAATCTGATTAACATCATCATATGATCAAAAACAGAGATTCAATCACACATTGAACAATGATTTGGGAAGAAGAAGGACATCACATATTTATTAATCATGAAAGGAAATACAAATACACCTTCTCTTTAATTTGGGCACCTCACGAAACCTTGATCTAAATCTGCTGCTTCTCTTCTCCAAGGAACTCAGCCTCCAAGTTCTGCAACACAAGGAGAAAGCTTCTAGGGAAAAGGTGAGGGGAATGAGAGTCCCAATTCGTCCAGCATAACAATGCAAAGGTTCCATTATCGTCTCATGGACCTCTATACCTCTATTTATATGTTTTTGAAAATATAGGGTCAAATATAGGATCAGTTACAACCGAAGGAGTTAGTTGCTTAACCACCCAAACTACCCAAATTTTGAGAAACATATTTTTTTCACATCTACAGGAAAAACACACAAGTTTTAGTGACAACAGTCGCGTACATACGTAGGTTTCATGTCAATAGTCGCGTATGGAAAAGGATATGTGATTTGGAGTGAAAATAGTCATGTATACATGCAGTTCGCAAGGTAAATAGTCACGTATTTAGAGGGACACACAGGTATCATATATAACAAATCGCGTGCAACACATGTGTTTCCTTAAGGAAACTCACGTATACATCAAACAATATCATTTTTAGGGTACTTTTGGGAATTTTTAGACTTTGGTGTCATCTAAAAAGTTTTATATGACTCATATACCTTTCCAACGGTGCATAAAAGTGGTAAAATAGAGTTATATAACTCTATATATGGGTCCTCCAATATAGGTGTTTTTTCAGTGACTTTCATGAAGTGTTGTCATGGAAGTGTTGACATGCAACAAAATCATGGGAAAGTGGTCACAGGAAGAGATGTGTCATTTTGAGCTATAACAGATGCCCTCTAATGTATGAGGTTAGAGGGGAAGATGACAACTGAAATACATTATAAAGGAAACAACTGAGTATGGAGAGAGCGGAGGATCCAAGATGAAAAGGATCGAATAAAGGTACCTGAAAGAGAGATAAATGTCAGATAAAATTGATCTCTGCGACATACAAGTCCATATACAAACAATCACCATAAAGATACAGGTAGATCCAACATACGTATAACTGATGAAACTATCATGGTCGCTGAATATGCAAAAAGGCGCCATATCAAATCTAAAGGAGCCATGGCCACAAATGAACAAGGTGGATCCATGCTCAACAATCGATGATAGCCACAAAAATACAAGGTGGATATATGTCTTAGCAAAATGTCATATGAAATGTGATAGGATCTTGCGTAACTCGGGAAATAGAAAAATATGACGATGCTACCGTCGGCCTAAGTATTCAATCAAACCACCCAAAAGGTAGGAATCATAACCATGCGAATAAAGGAGTTGAAGTTGAACATGGAGGAAACCGTTTTATTACCGGTCAATGATGATAACCATTAAGAAACATGAGGGAAACCACCATTAATGAAAATGGTCCACAAGATACCTAGTAATTTCTAACAAGTGTGAATATAATGACTTTAAGTCGAACACTTGAATAATCCATCGAGTAGGAGACAGTAATGTATTCCCACCACCCAATAGCGAGGGAAATTACCACTGATGACAGAAATCCCCAAGGTACTGTCATAAACTCTAAATATCATTCCTAAAGAAAGAGGTGTTGCAGTCGATAGGAAGAGATCCGTTGGAAGGATGGCATTAAGGAATCCTTCATCATCCAATATGAGGTAAGTCACAGACTAATTGGATCTGAAATTGGTATAGAATTTCATGACAAGGACCGTAGAAGACATAATGTAATGAACTGATACCATGGAATGGCCAACACAAAAGGTCAAGGCAACTGCAGAATGACTGACAAAGGTTTAATACTTGAACAGTGGGCATGACACAAAAGTGACTTAGGAATATTTTGACACAAAAGGACCAATGACACAGATCTACAATAAAGAATACATTGACAGTTTCCCCATATAATTGGAAAATAGACCAATTAGAGAAGTAAAAACTCTGAATCAAGATAACGTCAAAATAGTAGGAACCAACTGTTGATAGACTGCAAACTGGTGCTTTGTTCAAGGAAACAAGACTTGCTTCCATGATGTAAAATACATGTGAATGAAATTCCCTTCCCTCTTTCTTGTAAAGGTTTAATGAGTCCAAGAAATACAACTCGGGACCTTCTTCATTTTTGGCAAGCTCGGAGAAGAGACAAAAGAATGCTTGATAAATAATTGATTCGTGGATTTTACGAGCTCGAATTAGTGGATGATCAACAGTTTTTTCATAGTTTTGAGTGTCTAAAAACTCCAAAGAAGACTCAAGGGGGGTGCTTTTACATAAATTTAGTCTACTAAGTCCGAAAAAGTGTAAAGCAATACAGAGGAGAACTCTCTTAGCCCATGTGAACTAAGGTATGCCTTTTTCGTAGTTAGTCGGTAATGTTCAAAAAAGGGGTAAACTATCACCAGACCGATGCACCTTCAGAAGAGGCATGTAGCCTGAGTTTAATGAGTGTGAATGAAGGAAAGATCGCTCAGAAAGATCCATTTGATTACCAGAAATGGGGCTTGCAACAGTAAAATCAATGTTTTGTTCTTTAGGTCTTAGCGAGCATGAAAAAAACATAAATTACGCTCGGAATCTTTTTCATGTTTAGGTCCAGAGCATGAAAAAGAGAAAAATAAGCTTGAAAAGGTTCCTTTTTCGTAAGTTTAGTCCTCCGGGTCTAGAAAAGAGATAGACCTATGCCTGAAGATACTCTTCTCAATTACGAAGAAAAGAGAGTATTCATTTTCCCTAAGTAATCCACAAGGCCGAAAAAAGGGGTAAACTTATACCTATGCAGATGATTGTTCAATTTACCTTAACAAGTCTAAACAAACAAGTTAACTTGACAATCTAGTCAATTTTAAGGAGTCAGACCAGGGATTAAAGATAACTCCATATCTTTCCTGTAAAGTTTTAATGAGCCCGAAAAATTCAACTCGTAGCCTCTTTACTATTTTTAACGAGCTCAAAGGAGAATAGAAAGAATGCTCTAAATGCAAGGAGCCGAGTGTCAGAGGCAGAAGAAACTAGTTCCAACCGCAAGGAACAAACATATGCATAATGCAAGGAACATGAGCAAGATAAAGACACTTGGGGAACGTCTCCTCAAGGAAACGGGTGTCAATTTGCAAAGGAAAAATGGTACAAGGTTGAGCAATAGTGAGACCAGAGATAAAGGCTTATATAATGAGATAAAAGTGTGGAAGCTGACATCAGACTCATAAGCACAAGCAGGGTACATGTAAATGCAGTTACAACTTGAACAACAAGGAAAGGCCAGTAAACAATTGTGAATCCAACTTGTTACGGAGAGAAATTCCTATGGCTTGGGGTACCACAAGAGACATCTTGACTCTAGAAATCAATCCTTTCCTATATGCAAGAGAAACCAAATATCTAACACTAAAGGATCTCTATTCGTACCTTATTTTGGACGGTTGATGTAGATCCCCGTTGAGCTTTCCAACTCCAACTTGTATTGATAAATTGCTATCTCAACACTTGGAAAACAAGACAATCATGCTATATATAATTGTATGAGACCTACTCTAGAATATATAATAAATAACATATAAGCATTTAAAAGAATCCATGGATCAAATACTCATTTAAATACACATTATTGGACAGGAAAAGATATTTCTATTGATATAAAACAAAGGTTACAATAGTGACAACCTTTGTCGGCACGTCTGCGAATCGGAGAAACTGAGGCCCCCACTTGGGCCTCCACCACTTCAATCCTCAATCTCTCGATAGCAAGCTCACAAGAAAAAGGCAAGCTTGGGAAGAACGCAAAGTGCTCCAAGGGACAAAGGGATGCAAACTCAAGTATAAGCTCTGGCAACAATGGACTATAGTTTTCTTTCTCTTCAATTCCTCTCCTTTCAATGTATCCAAAGGGTTCCTTATATATATTTTCAATGGGGTAATGGAAGGTCGAATCCGAGCGATCTCAAGGCACATGGAAGGTCAAGAGACAAGTGACTCGGATCCACATCAAGGAAAACTCCAAAATCATTTGGCCTTTTTCACACATCTCGATGTATGTGGTTTTAAGGGTCAAACCCATGTATATACGCAAGAAAGGGATTAAGAGTCATGTATGGAAATTATTGCATGTTTTTAGGGATGATCTTGGAAACATCAAAGGTACAAAAATGGTCCATGGGGTCTAAGGAGTCTGCACAGGGACAGGGAAGGCCATAAAAGTGTGATTCACCATGTGTGGTAAAATCAGCTGTAACAGATGCTCCCTATTGTGTGAGGTCATAGGGGTCATATGATGGCTGAAATACATTATAAGTCCATCCCAGAAGTGGAGTGATGAAGAACCCAGTAGAAGAACCAGCCATCCAATCAGTAAAATACAATGATCAAAATCTACACACAACTGCAAGTAGATGTAGTAGTCCCGGATACATAAGAGTACAATGGCCATGAATAGGCATGATACAAAATATGACATGTGTGGTCATCACCACGTACAATATAAATAGCTCAAAATCTCCATGATGAAGATATACAAAGGATCATGATCTCCATCATGGCTGAAGATATATAGTGGATCAAAATCTCCAAAATGGCTGGAAATATCAGACATATACTGGAATCAAGTCACGAGAGCTGAAATCTCATGAACACTGGCACGATCAAGGAGGTAGCATATATGAGATGCCACCAATCTGGAAGGTCTTTTACACAAACCACTAGGAGTACATGTCCTACTATGTGAATAGAGGTGTCGAGGTCGAACATAGTAGTCCATCGTCTGATTACCGGTCATTGATGTATACCATTAATAGACGCGAGATCACCCATCGATAATGATAATGGGAATCAAGGTACTAGAGTGCAAACTAACAAGTGTGAATAAATGTGTTGAGGTTGAACACTTGAGAGAATCCATCGATTAGGGGACATTGAAATATTCCCAAAAAATTGTCAATGGCGAGAGAACCTGCCACTGATGACTGCAAGTCTCAAGGCACTCAAACATGACTCTATATTCCTATCCCAAAATAAATGATCTGAAGTCGATGGGATGAAATCTGCTGGAAGGAGGGCATTAAGGCATCCCCCATCATCCAACATGAGGTACTCAGCAAAGCTATATAATGTGTAAGGAATCGATCATAAGGTGCACGAACCAGTAACTGTACCGGGAATGGCCAACATGCAAAGTCAAGATAACTGAGGAATAGCCAACTCATATTTCAACTTCCTTTGAACAAGAGCATAAAGGTGAATGGTGATTGAATGTAGGTAGCACAGAATTGATATACAAAACTGGGAAATCTCTGCGACACAGGAGGCATCGATAGAGGCTCCATAGGGACTCGAAGCTTAACCAGTCGGTGGAGATAAAATCAGAGACACGAGTACAAATCCTAAAGTCAAACTATTAACCCAAACAACGGATGTGATATATAGTGCTCTATTCGAAAGCGACACGACTTGACTGCGACCAAAGATAACATATTTTCTTGTCCATCTTTTTGGTTTTTTAATTTTTTAATTTTTTTTTTTGGACTTTTTCAAATATTTCAAAATCTTGAAAAAGAATAAAATCGCTTTAAAGTTATAGACTGGGAGGAGACGAGTGTCAAGGGATAAACAAACTAGTTCCAAGTAGTGGAACATACCTATGCTCAATGCAAGGACATATGTGTAGGATATCGACACTCGGGGGAAAGTCCCCTCCCGGTAAAAATAGGGAATCAAGCTGCAAAAGGATATATAAAATGGCTTTGCATGGATAGACATGGGACAAGCTCAGGCTATATGGCTAATACTCAAAGTTAGGGAAGCCGGAATAAGGCTCAATGAGGCAGACAAAGCTCATGATAATGTAATTACAACTTGACATAAGGGAGTCCTGGGGAAACACACCAACAAAAAGATCAAGAGGAGTATGAGGCTCTTGCGAAATGTCATGGCGATACTATTCAACAGACTCCCACACCCTAAAGGACAAAGTGTCGTCATGGGCACCAAATGCAAACAAGGAGCTCACTAGGGCACCCATTTAAGGTCAAACTTTACCATTCCCATTATGTCACTTCTAAAACAACAAGAAGGCTCTGTGACAGGATAGAATGGGTTCATACCTAAGGTTATAATGAAACGGTCATAAGGTCATGCAAAATGCAAATGAAGGTGAAATCTAACCTATATGCCAGTTTAAACATCATACCTGAAATCTGCACGAACGGGTCAAAACAATGGTCAACGACGCTCAAAACGGTCTCCTACATCATCATATTAGTAAAAAATAGTCCAAAAGGGTCAGAAACGGTCCAAAACCATAGAAAGGGGGTAAAAATTTTCAAAAATTTGAAAAATTTCTATAAATAGTAAAAAATTCAAAACATTATATAACATTTGAAATTTTTCCCCAATTGAGCTCAGAACTTCAAACGCGAATTCCAGGAATTTCAGCCGGCGGAATCTGACACCGTTTTTTCCAGGTAACTTCCCATGCCCTGCTCTTCATTTTCATGTAAATTTTTCAAATTTCCATGGTCAAAATTGATTTCTAGTCCAATCTAAGATATGCACCTCGTCCCACGCAAAAATCAAGGATTTTTCCATGTATAGGGCTGTCTATACGCAGAAAAATGGCTCAAAGTCACGTACATACGTGGTTGTTTTGCAAACAGTCGCGTATGTAGCCGCGTTTAAGTTTTTCTAAGACATGTAATGACCAAAAATTAAATTAAATGTGTAGGATGGTTCTAGAATGGAGGGAACGAGAGCACAGGGATGTAGAAGTAGTAGTACGGGGGGATCTAATGGCTCAATAAGCTCTTGCGCACGCGGGCTCTACAAGTTTTGGTGTCTTGGTGGCTTAAGGGCCAAACCAAGACTGCTACAGATGCTAGTAGCCTACTGGGATCCTGACTCAGAGTCTTACCAGATCGACGGGATGTCCCTCACTATAGAGGTGGAGGACATATACTTTATTACAAGATTGTCTTGACGAGGAGAAGTGGTGAACCTACGTTCTCGCAGGCCCGGAGGTGGCCTCACCATAGATGAGTATATCTCTGTATATTGTTATTCGGACATGAAGAAGGTTGGGAGTCAAATCCCAACAAACTCCATATATGTACTGGGACTGAAGGCCATACTACTGACACTCGGCAGGATATCAGGGCTAGACTCACTCCACCAAGCCTCGCGAAATTTGATGTTCTATGTAGTGGAGTGCATGAGACCCACAGTTTACGATTGGAGTACTGCGTTGTTGAGTAACATGAAGCAACAGCTCAGCAACTGCAAGATGGGTAGGGTACGAAACTTTAGTTTCAGCAGTATACTAAGAATGTTCTTCTTTGAGCGTGTTCCGGGACTCAGCCCTAGAGTTAACGTTCCTCTTCACGGGGTTCGAGATCTGGCCCAACGACATTGGGCATATGCGATGTGCAGACTGGGTGGAGGTGAGGTGTCCAACCTAGTCTAGCTGACTTCTTTCCATGGTGGCGGCGGTAGATAGTTGCCATCGATGATTACCCCTATGCGGGGATAGATTTTCGGGGAGATCTTGACATGCCTCTACCACCAAGATCAGCATACAGTGACATTGGTGATGAATCCCAACCCTCTTTTTAATTTTTTTGAATTATTAATTTTTTTTTGTGTTTTTTGATATATAGACTCAAAAGACATGTTTTTGCGTGACAACACATAGTGACATCCTGTCATATGTATGCAAATGTAGGACCACGACTGCTTGATGGTTTCCCTCGTCATAGACGGAGGGGAAGAGGAGATGACATCATGGGCGTGGATGCGGAGAGAATGCTCCAAAGCATCCACACAAACTTTGTGTAGCTGACACATAGGGTACCCATGGCACAGGTCGAGGACCTGCCTGAGGCCATGCAGCGTCAGGTGGTGGGTGTACCATGAGCACGGGTGTGATTGTTTCGACGTTTATCTAGAGCCATGGTGACTTTCCACAATCAGAACCCCCCTCTGCCTCCCTAGGCTTAGATACCTGGGAGTGATACATTTTTGTACTATCGTGTACTTATATTTTGGTGGCTCGGAACCCCCATTTTTGTATTATGACACTTATGTATTATCACATTTTGGATGTTTAATGAATTTTTTTTATGATGATCGGTTTATTTATTTACATGTGTAAAAATGTATGTTTGTGATGAGCTTATTGTCTATGAAACAAATTCCAATCTAACACATAGTTAGCATATGAGTCAACAACTTGATTATAAATTCTTGGAACATGTATGTAGGTTATGTTGTCAAATTGTCATTCTAACAATCTCACATGTAAGAATCTTCGTAATAATGTTATATCCCTAAGATGATACAAGCCATTAAGCTGTGACACTACTAATTGCGAATCAAGACGTACCTCAAGAGAGAGAATACCATGTGAAATGGCATCTCATAGAAGCTCGATAACGACACTATATTTAGCAACATTGTTTGAAGAGGGCCTTAAACATACGCCTCTTGAAGACAATACCTGATCCGTAGGAGTATAAATCACCCAAGCAGCAGAGTCTGAGTGTTGAGTGTGACGGCTAGCACCATCAGCGAATCCTATGAAGGTGGAAGATTCCATTGACATATGCCATAAGAAACGAAAGATAATCACAAACTCGATCACCATAAGAAAAACCT
The DNA here is from genome assembly GCA_001517045.1 of Pseudotsuga menziesii. Classification (NCBI taxonomy): domain Eukaryota; kingdom Viridiplantae; phylum Streptophyta; class Pinopsida; order Pinales; family Pinaceae; genus Pseudotsuga; species Pseudotsuga menziesii. The sequence goes on from LPNX010051399.1 coordinate 230,426, forward strand.
AACTATGCCAAATACTATACAATAATATACAATAATCAGCCCTGGCTGAGAATCATACATAGTACTTTTTAAGATAAAGCCCATTTCTAGGCTCTACCAAGGCCGTCCCCTCATAATCTACTAGCTCATATGCGCCCTTATCTAACACACGTTTGACAACGTAAGGACCATGCCATATGGGATTAAACTTTCTTGCCCCCAAGGGTTCTTTAGCTTGATCCCACAAAATGACCAAATCTCCTTCACTAAACCTCCTCAGATGGACAGATTTATCATACTGGACCTTAATGCGATGCTTATTCACTTCTAGAGCCACCAAGGCATCTCGGTGCTGCTCATCAAGTTGCTCTAAGTGGACCAAACATTCCTCCAATGGGGAAGTGTCTGGTAAGAGCTCTATGGCTAGCTTCAATGAAAGGATTTCACATTCAACCGGCAAGACAGACTCCACTCCATGTACAAGCTGATATGGAGAAAAACTGGTGGCAGTATTAACCGTGGTCCTATAAGCCCACAAAGTAGGATATAACATGATATTCCAATTGGTCTTGCTTTGTGTGATGGTTCGTTGGAGAATGGACTTAAGTGATTTGTTCACTACTTCAACCTGTCCATTCACTTGAGGGTAATAAAAAGAGGAACACTCCTACTTATACCCTAAATTCGAGGCCAACTCTTTCATCATCCGATTCTGAAAGTGCCTACCATGGTCAGTGACAAGCTCCTTTGGAATACCGAACCGAGTAATGATCTGGTTGAATACGAAATGTGCGGCTATCTGACAGTCGGATTTAACCGTGGGGAAAGCCTCAGCCCATTTCGTGAAATAGTTAACAGCCACTATAATATGATGATGCCGCCCAGCTGAATCTGGGTTGCAATCCATGAAATCAAGCCCCCGCTTAGTGAAGGGACCGACAGTGATAATTGAAGTTAACAGGGTAGGACGTGAGAGCATATTGCGTGCAAACACCTGGCAAGGGTGGCACTTCTTGACCGCATTGACACAATATTTAAAGATCGACGGCCATAAATAACCCACTCTCAAGATTTTTTGGGCTGTAGAAAGCCCAGATAAATGACCACCACACGCCCCTTTGTGGCAATCATTCAACAGAAGCTCATCCTCCTCATGAGTTAAACAATGACGTAAAATGGAATCTACCCCATGGCGGTACAATGTGTTATCCACTATAAGGTAGTTCTTGGATACATGACGTAACCGTTGTCGTTCATCCTGTGAAAGGTGAGTAGGGACCTTCAATGTTTGTAAATATATGATGATATCCCCATACCATGGATCCAAAGTTGAGATCAAGAAAATGTGCTCATTGACAAACGTATCTTCACAAACTTCCTCCTCCTCCTCACTTGGGAAATCCGATATTAGCTCTGCAAAAATCAACGATTTTTTCGATTTTGCCAAAAAAAACTCGAGATCGAATTCTTGCAAGATGACAATCCACTTATTATACTTTGCCCCTATCATCCTTCTAGTGAGGAGGAATTGAAATGGATTGACATGGGCTACCACCAAGGTCTGGCGGAGGAGAATATAGTGTCTCAATCCTTGAACCGCATGAACGGTAACTAAGAAAAGTTTCTCCACATGGCAACAATGGATCTCCGCATCTATAAGGTTTCAGCTCAAATAATATATGACATGCTCTTGGAGCTCCTCATCCTCCTGAACCAAAACCATACTAATCATCTCCATGGACGCGGCCACATAAAGTAGAAAGTCACGGCTATAGTCGGGTGGACTAATCATTGAGGATGATTCTAAGGTTCACTTAAGCACATCAAAGGACTCCTGGGATCGCTCATCCTAGCAAAAGGTAGTGTCCTTATTCAAAGGACACATAAATCCCCTAGTCAAATTGGAAAAGTTAACCACGAATCTCTGCAAGAAATTTGCCATGCCTTGCAAACATTAAAGATGTCTAATGTTTCTCGGGGGAGACAATTGAAGTATTGCCTCAACCTTTAAGGGATCGACTCTTATACCCTCCTTGGAGACAATGAATCCTAACAAGTGACCAGACTTCACATAAAAGATGCACTTATGAGAATTTAACCTAACCAAGTAATGGCGGCATCTTTCAAAGACTAATCTCAAATGGTAGGAATGACACATTCTCATATGAGAATGAGCAGCAAGTTCATCCAAAAAGACTTCAATAATCGATTTGAGATCATGGAAGATCAAGGTCATAGCCCGCTGAAATGTGGCTTTGGCATTTTTAATGCCAAAAGGAATCTTCCGATATGCAAAGGTACCCCAAGGAAAAATAAATGTAGTTTTATGTTCATCCTCGGGTTTGATCTGTATCTGATTGTATCTGGAAAATCCATCCATAAAGGAAAATACCTCGCTTCCCGCACACTCCTCCAAAATTTGATCAATAAATGGAGTGGGAAAATGATCCTTAGGAGAGGCACGATTCAAGTCACAGAAATAAATGCATATATGGATCACTCCCTGTTTCTTATCCACTGGAACGGGGTTTGAATTCCACTCCATCAAGGGAACAGGATAGATAAAATCGGCATTCAACAGCTTTTCTATGTCAGCCTTAATCATGGGTGCTTTTCTAGGATTCACTGCACGCAAGCATTGTCGAATAGGATTAGCATTGGTATAAGTTTTAATTTCATGTTCAACAATGCAAGGTTCAATACCTGGCATTTACTTTTATGAACAAGCAAATACGTCATGAAACTCTTTGAACATCTCGGTATACTCTTGAATCTCATCATGGGAACATTCTGCCCCAATATAGACATTCTCAATCTTGCCAGGATCGTGAGAGATATTGATAGGAATGGTAGGAGATATATTCACCATGTTTCCATCAGCCATCGGACTAGGAGAGATTAATGGAACCACTGGACTACCAATTATCTCACTAAGATTCTCCCTAAAGTATTCACACTCCAAACGATCAAGCTCAGGAAGAAAATAAGATCTATGATGCAACTCTTCCCAAGGTGGCTCAACTCTAGACATGGCCTCAATAATAGCTTCATCTGATGGAAAAACAATATCAATGAAGTCATGTGCATGAGAAGACTCAACTTCCCATGCAGGAAGCACATATGGGCCCTCCTCCTCCATCCACGAAGAGGAAGGAATAGGCTCTGCAACACATTCAAGATTCACTTGATATGCTATCATTGCTGTAGGAAACGATATGTTCATTTCGATAGGCTTACAAGAAGGACTCGGTGTGGGAAGAATCCAAGGATCTTCCATATGGGTAGTGTGAAAAGACACCGATATCAATGAAGACGAAGCCCCACCGGAACTAGATCCGATCATAAGAACAGGTGCAGGACAACCAAATATTCCCATACGGGATGGATACATGCCCACACCCACACTCCCAGTTGTCGGCTGAGAGTGCTCGACAATCAGGATAGAAGCTCCTAAAGATGCGGTAACACACGAATTCTTGAATGATGTTTGATCAATCGTAACTATATTCCCATTAAACAGAAAGCATACAACTCAAAATAGATAAGAATCTACGGCTTGCATACTATACATCCAATTCCTACCCAGTAACAAATTGTATTCAAGGGGCGCATCAACCACCTTGACCTTGATCACGATGGTCTTCCCTCCCAAATGGACCTTAAGAGAAGGAATAATTCCATGTGGCCAAAACAATCTACCATCAAAATCAGTCAACATGGTAGTAGATTTAGACAACTCGAGGGAACCCAAACCCTTCCCAACACACCAAAGACATCACGGAAGCAACAGTGCCTTCGTCAATCACAGTGCGTTTGACGGTCATGTTAAGACATTCTACATGAATCAAGAGAGACACATAGTAAGGCAAGTGAGGTTATAGTCCCGTGGTTTCAAATTTGATGACGGAGGAAGATTTATCATGGTTAACACCAAGAGAAGAAAGCAAAGCCTTCCTTTGCGAAGGACAAATCTGAATTACTTCGAGTGCAGACATCACACAAGGAGTGTGGCCCAAATCCTCGACAACTGAATAATTCGGGGCGGCTCGAGAATTAGGATTGTGCCTCAAACACTTAAGGACCCCATTAGGAATCCGAGGTCCAACTTCAGGTTTATCCATAGGGTTTTCAATACGCAAAGGACTCCCGGGTGGAGCAGGTTCCTTTCCAAGGTCAGGTTGTGATGAACCATAGTCCTTCGCACGAGTCACAACCTTAGTAGCACGCACCATATTGATGCAACCATGACCACTACTAGCTTCCGGCGGATCTTTATCTCCACCAGACTGATCATGGGTCCTCGAGTTCATGTTTTGATTATGGGGTAAAGGGTTGGTCAGCATAGCTGGGCCCTATGCTATGAACCTTGAGGCTTCTTCTATACAAGGGCACAAGTGAGTGAGGTGGTCATCCTTACACAATTTGCAAGGAAACTTAACCTTACGTTTAGACTGCTTGTCCCCCCCAGCATTGTGGGCGTTCTTGTCATTATAATTGGCATTTTCATTCCTATTCCCACCCTTATGATTGTTTTTACCCTTCTTCTTATTCCTTCCAGGTTGTTGGTTACCCTTATATTCCGATGATTGTACCGAAAGTACACTTGCCATTTGGGTGGGTTGAGACGAAGCCGTGGCTTGTACCAAAGCAGATTGGTTGATAGACAATTGACTCACCCGTTTCACAACTGAATCCATAGGTTTGGTACTTGTACAACCAACAATTCCATCGGCATGTGGTCTAGGTTTGACCTTGGGGTCGAAACTAGAATGTGGAGCGTTAGGAATAATCTCATATAATAATCCGGATTGAGCATAAATCAAATCCAATTCCTACACCCTAAAAATGGCTTGTTCCTCATTCTGAACTCCAGACGTAGAAACATCCTTCGCTATATAAGGCAGTAATGATTTAAGGAACCATTCAAGGAGAAATTTCGGCGGTATGAAGGCTTTAAGCAATCTCTTCCATCTATGCCACTCTTGGATATGGTCCGAGATATGCGTGGCTTTGTCTTGCTGAAATGTCAACAAGAGTTCTATACCAACGTCGTAACGCACTAGTAGCTGGAAGAGATTAAGAAAAGTCATAGCTAGGTCATTGAACAAAACGAATGCCCCCCTAGGTAACTCTATGTACCATTTCGTTGCAGGCCTGGTGAGGGTGCATTGAAATAGCCTAAAACGGATTGAATCTTCAGGTAAGGAATTAGAAGAGAACCAAAGGTGAAATGTAGTAACATGTTCACTAGGATCTTCTCTTGGTTTTCCCTCAAATTTGGGAATGTCTGAGGGAAGCTTATTAGGGACAGCCGGCCAAGCCGGTCATAAGATACAAGATCGTTCGTTAGTCTCAACAAGTCAGGCAAATTTAACGTTGCGAGGAAAGGGAGCCTAGGTTGAGCAGGTCGATGCCATGCTCCTTGATAATTTTGGTTCACATAAGACTGATTACCGTAACCACCATGGCCATGGCCATAGTTCCCTCCTCCCGTTTGACCGATGTAGGGTGGCATGGAAGCACCATAATGTGGTGTACCTTGACTATTTGGAGCTACAAAGCCATAATCCAGGGAGTAAGCGGGTTGTTGATACCTGTACCCATAAGGTGAATAACTTTGTGCATACTGCGGTCCATAATATTTTCCATGAGAAGTTCCATAATATGTCCCATGAGAAACTCCATAAGTAGGAATATGAGGAAGTCCCTGCGATAGCCCATAGGACGTTCCAGAAGTAGGAATTTGACCTCCTGAGACAACAAGAGGTACTTGAATCTGAGACACAACTACGTGAGTAGCAGTAGTACAAACATGACTAGTAGCCACATTCCAGCCCAAGGGACCTCATGAATGAGGGCGAGGAATAACATTTGAAGAACTAGGAATAGAGGACGTAGGGACATGCAAAACGATGTAAGTGGTGTTCCCTATAGTCACTCGTCATGGTTCTGGTATCCTAATAGGACTACTAACACTAGGTCTAGGACAAACGTGTGATGTAGCCTCCATCCCTGGGATGGAGGGTGCAATGTGACTCATGCTCCAAAATATCTCTGCATGGAAAGGAATGGTAATGCCCCTAGGCATAATGCTAGGTTCAAATTCCAACCCAGCATGGTGTGCCGGATCATGTGTAGGGATACTAGACATGCCATAACTAACATAACTAGTGCTCGCGGGTTCATGATGAGTCTCATCGCCCATAAACCAATACCGACGACCTGTGAATGAGGGATCATACCTAGAGTGTGTAGGTATATCATGTGAAGGATCGTACCTAGAGTGTGTAGGTATATCAGGTGAAGGATCATATACAGGTGTAGGATCTTCTTCCCCAACCTCATGAGGTGAATAATACAACTTAGGAATTCCATCTTCATGATCTCCCATCATATGTGAATCAATGTGAGAAGTAGTCTGCCCGGACTATCTGTTTCTCTCTCCCAAAGGAGGAGGAGATGTAGAAGGTGAAAGTCCTGCTAAACGACGAGAATGGCGAAGTGTTGCACCTGAATCCACAATGACTCAAAAAATGAAAAAGACTCTTCTAGTTACACAAACCCTAAGCAAGCTAGCATGCACAGAGCATACACCAATATAATCTAAAGCCAATCACAAGCAAACAAGGGTAGGATATGTGAGCTCCCAAATGAAGTAGGTATGTCTCACCTAGAAGAGGCTCGAGACTTCCATACACAACAAGTGGAGGTTCGTAACCAATTATTGTGGCCCAGAGCTTCAACGCATATAGCGACTGTGCCGTCCGACCCCAACCTGGCCGGGACACCTGCAGAATAACCCCTGCGAAGTACCCCCTCGATAACCTAGGTAAGGAAACTAAGGTCACCTCAATATAATCAATTCTCAGGAAGACAGTTGCAGGTGGGGTTGACCATATGGGCAGGCTAGAAAATCCCGAAACTCTCGAAAGATCCCCCAGATATGAATACAATCCTGGAAATATCTCCAGTGCTACTCAGTTATGACTAGGGGTCATCCCAATCAATAACCGCTCACATTGCCTCTCGCTTAACTCCCTTGTAAGAGGAGGATCCTGAGAAACACTAATTATACCAAGGAATTTGACACTCTCACCTAGACAAACACATACATGTTGTTGTTTAGTGGTCTTGGATAATTTACTTAGAATGAACTATTCCAAGATCCCAAAACCTAATGTTGTTGGTGTACCCTATCAAAGAAAATAGTGTAATCCATTTTAATTAAGTGTTTATTTTATTTGGCTTATTACTCAAAAAGGCAGATGATCGTGACGCAAACATGAAGTAAAATGCACACCTAACAATCAATGCAAATGCATTGTGTCAAATGAAAAACAAGGCATGCTACTACATGAAATGCAAAATTTTCTTCAAATGATAATTGCAACCATTCCTATATGAAAGCCTAACTAGTAATTCTCTAAGCAAACCTAGTGCAAGTACCATGCAAAATGCAAAGTGCAATGATACATAATGATGCAAAGAAGCAAATATTTTTAGATTTTTTGAATAAAAATGAGATAATAAAGAAAAAGAATGACTCTACTAGCCCCATACTCTGCAAGCACTATCAAACAACCCACGCAAAGCACTAAGGTAAAATAGACCTCATGCACTAATCCCAAAACAAAAAATTGAAATGCAATGACAACATTCCTAAAAAACATTTACCCTAAAAAGCGTCTCTCATCAGAAACAGAGGTATATGCAGACTCTAGAAGCATTAAAGGAGACTCAAAAATCATCAAAACTCACCCAACAACACTCAATTTTCCTCTAAAAGGAAAAACTCAGGGCATACGCGACTGTGTGTAGAAAACCCATGTATATATGCAAATATCTTAGTCAAAACCGCGTTTACACATGACTATGAGGAAAAAACTCATGTACAGGAAGAAAAAGAGATAAAAATGAAGGAAAACAAATAAGCTGAGATAAAATTCACACCTATCAGACACTACCAGGAAAACATGCCCCCAGACCCGACTTAGAAACAGAGAAATCAGAGAAATTCAAGAACATTGAATGCCGATAAAAACCTCGAAAGGAAAATTACTAGGAACTCCCCAGCGAAGTCGCCAATTCTATTACGGAGAGAAATTCCTATGGCTTGGGGTACCACAATAGACATCTTGAAGCTAGAAATCAATCCTTTCCTATATGCAAGAGAAACCAAATATCTAACACGAAATGATCTTGATTTGTACCTTATTCTAGATGGTTGATGTAGGTCCTCGTTGTGCTTTCCAACCCTATCTTGTATTGATAAATTGCTATCTCAACACTCGGCAAACAAGACAAGCATGCTATATATAATTGTGTTAGACCTACTCTAGCATATATAATCTATAACATATAAGCATTTAAAAGCAGCCATGGATCAAATACTCATTTAAATACACATTATTAGACAAGAAAAGATATTTCTATTGATATGAAACAGAGTTTACAATAGTGACAACCTCTGTCGGCACGTTTGCGAATTGGAGAAACTGAGTCCCCCACTTGGGCCTCCACCACTTCAATCCTCCATCTCTCGATAGCAATCTCACAAGAAAAAGGCAAGCTTGGGAAGAACACAAAGTGCTCCAAGGGACAAAGGGATGCAGACTCAAGTATAATCTATGGCAACAATGGACTATAGTTTTCTTTCTCTTCAAAGGGGTAATGGAAGGTCGAATCCGAACAATCTCAAGGCATATGGAAGGTCAAGAGACAAGTGACTTGGATCCACATCAAGGAAAAATCCAAAATCATTTGGCCTTTTGCACACATACTGATGTACACAGTTTTAAGGGCCAAACCCGTGTATATACGCGAGAAAGGGATTAAAAGTCACGTATGGAAATTATTGCATGTTTTTAGGGATGATCTTGGAAACATCAAAGGTACAAAAATGGTCCATGGGGTCTAAGGAGTCTGCAAAGGGACAGGGAAGGCCATAAAAGTGTGATTCACCATGTGTGGTAAAATTAGTTGTAACACAACTAAAAATATCATCTCTAAGAAACAACAACATCATAATTACATTTAGAAGAAAAGATCTAATGTAGGTCACTTTGGCAGAAACACATGCAACTTTTCTATCTTCTACAAAAGGTGTAGTAAAGGATAAATCATCCAAAGAGGATTCTATAGTGCAAAGGCCCGAGGGTTTATAATCAATAAGATCAACCTCAAAAGAAGAAAAAAAAACAATAAGGGAGACAGAGTTTGCAGGAACAAACTCAGTATCATAGGAGTTGAAAAATTCATAAGAAAAATCAAACTCATTAGGATCGTTGACTTGCTATTTGATGGGAGAGTCCAAAGAATCAACAAGACCAACATAAAAATACTGATCAATGGGAATATCAGGCTTATTAAGAAAATCAGGGCTATACTTAGTCACAACTAAACCAACATCCAAAAGAAGGTAAGAATGTATCAAAGACTCTAGGAAGACTTCATATGAACGAAGGAGGTCATCCGAGATAGGACACATGTCTAAAATTTCAAAAGGATCGATAGAGTGGAGAGAAAGCTCCATAGTTTGTATAGGATGAGTCACATGGTCAACTACTGGGACCAACTCTCGAGAAGGTAAGCATGAAAACAGAGTATGCTTCTCAGTAGCAATTGAATGCAAAGGACATGAGGCCACATAGCTCACCCATGGCGGGGTAGTGTCTATAGAGACAATGGGAATCAATAGAGGAAAAAATTGGTCTCTAGTTGGGCCAGGAGATGGATCAAGAAAATCCAACTGATTGATAGTGACAATTTCTTCACCATGATTAAATTACATCACACGAAAGAATGTGGACACCACAGCTTGCATGGCATATACATAATCATGTCCGAGGAGCATATTGAAGTCCAAGGGGTCTTCTATCACCATGAAGTCAACTAAGACTCTTCTCCCACCCAATGTAACAAGTGTTTGAGCAAGAATTCCCAAGGCTATACTAGTTCTTCTATCAAATTCCAGTAACTAACTAGTAGTCGACACAAGGTTGGGAGATCCCATGCCTTTCCAAGCACGAGCAGACAAGATACTAACTGAGGATCCTTCATCAACAATACAACGAGAAATCGTGTATTGTTCAAATTTGACCTTTATTTGAAAAGGTGCATCAAAAGAAAGGTGCGGTTAAACTAGGCTATCCCAATCAAAGGAAGCAACCCAAGAGCTTGGTGGGGGTTCATCTAAAGCAAGTATAGTGCCCCCTTGTTTAGTAAGTTCTGAACTGGAAGTGAGGAAAATGTGACTAGCAGACACTTCACTCTCCAATGGAAGAGTGGGATTGATTGAAAATTGAATCAATTCAACCTCTTCATGAAAGTCACTCTCCGAAGGGAGAGTGGGATTGACCAAATATGACATTGGTTCAATCAGATAAGGATCACTCTCTGAAAGAAGAGTGGGATCGACCAAAGCTGAGATTCGTTCGACCACTTGATCAACCAAAGGTTGAGTAGGTTGTTGAGAAACTATAGGTTGTTCAGTAGAAGGAAATTATTGAGTCTCAAACCACACTCTTTGCAACTCTGCGATAACAGGGCATTAGTGAGTAAGATGATCTACCTCATATAGCTTACAAGGGAACTTAATTTTGTAGTTCGAACGACTATTTTTCTCAACAGTGTTACATGACTAGTAGTGGCTGACTGTTTTCTCTTAGCATGATCTATAGAGGCTGAGAGTTTTCTCCTAGTGTGACCACCAGACGCTGGGTGACTGGGTCCAACCTGACTAAGAGTGGTTGGTTTCTGAAAAACATCATGATGTTAAAAAACGGGATGACCATGAAACCAAACTATTCATACCTCCGCGATGAAAGGGCTTTTATAAGTAAGATGGTCTCCCTCAAAAAGCTTACAAGGAAACTTGGGCTTGTGTTTTGAACAGTTAGTATTTTCAAGAGTGTCAACATGACTTATAGTGGCTGACTGTTTGTCCTTATCATGAACCACAGAGGCTGAGAGACTTCCCCCAGCATGACTTGCAGAGGTTGAAAGACTGGGTCCAACATGACCTACATAGGCTGGATGGGCACTATCATCATGAACATCATAGGCTGAATGGTTAGGATCAACATGCTTTGCAGCAGTTGAGTGTGTGCCCCTAGCATGACCTTCAGAGGCTAGGTGGATGGATCCAACATGACTTGCAGAGGTTGGATGGGGAGGTTCAACTTGAACTACAGAGTTTGAATAGGTGCCCTCAACATGAACTGCAGAGGCTGAGTGACTAGATCCAACGTGACCTGGAAAGGCTGGAAGGATCCCACCAGCATGATCAACAGAGGCTGGATGGTGAAGATGAACTTGACTTGCAGAGGTTGAGTGATTAGATCCAACATAACTAACAGAGGTTGGACAGGTGCCCCCAGCATGAACCAAAGATAGAGAGAAACATAGGGATGTGTGTGTGTGTGAGAGAGAGAAACAAAGATAGAGTGGAGGGGGGAGTCCTTAGTGCGGTGGGGTGACCTGTGGATGTGTGTGTGAGAGAGAGCAAGAGGAAGGGATGTGTTAGGAGTTTACGAGTGGGGGGGGATGTGGCTAGATTAATGTGGGGCTTTCTAGGTGATTGTAGAGGGGATGTAATAGGGGGGGTGGGGGTAAGAGTTATTTGGATTGGTTGGGGAGTGATATAAGGGAGGGGTGTGTGTATGTGTGTGTGAGAGAGAGGGAGAGGGAGAGGAAGGGGTGTGATAGGAGTTTAGGAGTGGGGGCTGGGGGGTTAGGAGCATATGTGACAATAATGAGTGTGGTTTTTATTAACAACAATGCACACTTATTTTTATTGAATGCAATGGACGCACGATTTGATTAACAAAAATGAGCACGCGATTTTATTAGCAAAAACTGGAACACGATTTAGAACTATATTGTTTTGTTTGTGATTATACCATTTAAAGTTTTGGGGGAGGGGGGTGGTAAGGGGGTTAAAGGTAGAGATCGAGAGGGAGTGTTAGGGAGTTATAGGTAGAGACCAATGGGGGTGTTAAGATATTGCGGGTAAGTGGAGAAAGGGGGAAAGAGAGTGATACAATGTGTTAGTAGGTGTGGAGATAGAGAGGAGGAGGAGTTGGGGGGGTAGAGGTCGTGAGAGGGGGGGATGTGTGTGTGTGTGTGTGTGTGTGTGTGAGAGAGAGAGAGAGAG
>LPNX010051402.1:0-10743 GCA_001517045.1 Pseudotsuga menziesii
GGCCAGCAGCCTTCTTTCTCAGAATTTCTCCTTGTAAGCTTGGCTGGGCTAAAGCCTTTTTAAAATTTATAAAATTTTTCTGTTTCTGTTAAAAAAAATAATTTATTTTTAAATAATAATAATAATCTCAAAAGTAAATAAACAAAAATACAAAAAATAAACAAATACCCAAAAGTCCTACATAAAATTCCTCCCTAAACTACAAGAAAAAGTGACAAAGTAACATTACTTAAAAGAACCTTGAAACTAAAATATATAATACTATCTTATAAATTAAAGCTACAAAATATATAAATCAATTATAAAATAAAATAATCAATCAAAAAAATAATATATTTGGCAAAATCAAAACTTAAATAATGTATGTCTCATTAATAAATGATTGTTTTCTTTAAATGTGTATGAATAGAATTTGTTACCAAGTAGTAAATTTAAATTATTTTGTATCATTTAAATATTTTATAATGAAAATCTCATGTATTCCCTAAATGTTTTAGGGAAAATATGAATAGCACATGTGACCAAATAGTTAGGTTGTTCAAAGAATTATGGCTTTTATTTTTTTGATAATTCAAAATAAAAATTAGTTTGATTTTGATGAGTCAATTTACATTTATTAGTGATGATTGTTGTGGATAACTAAGTTATAAACTAGTTAGAGATTGCAACTAGTGATGATTGTCTTCGATAATAAGTTATAAACTAAACATAGTATCTAATATTCCAATTTTTAAATATACTTTCAATTAAATTAGTATACTTTATCCAAAATTAAAATCACACTTTCAATTGATATAATTTATCCAAAATTAAATCAAAATAATTTAGGGATAAATTTCCGAACATTACAAGTTTTGATGAGTTAACTTATATTCACCGATTGCAATTAGTGATAATTGTTCTCACTATAGTTGACAAATTTTATATAAAAATAAATAAATAGAAAAATATTCTAAATTTGAATTTACCAAGTGAGATAGATTTAAACAATCATTTACATTTCTTTTGTTTGTTATGCACCTGAACTCTTTTGCATAAGTATTAGTGGACATTCTCTTTTCTACATCTTACCTCTTGTAGCAACAACTAATAACAAGGTTCTAAATTTAAATTTATCAAATAACATAGATTTAAACAATTATCTAGATTTTTTTTTTGTTATGTATCTTAATTATTTGGCATGCATATCTATGGACATTCACTTTTCTACATCTTACTTCTTGTAGCAACAACTAATAGCAAGGTCGGGGACATTGCCACTCCGTGGCTCTTGTTTGAATCATGGAATGGAATGGTTTGAAATTATATAATAAAATAAGAGTTTGGGAACTACTATCCATCATTTTCAAAGGCATTGAATGATAAAACTCAAACCTCATTACAGTTCATTTTTTGAGTATTTTTTTCTCTTGCTAATGATACTATTGAGTTATGATGATTATGATGATACGGTACAAGATTTCAATATGGATTATAGGATAACTAAACATAAAGAAAAAATAGAATACAAATTATTGGATGTAGGTGGAAGAAATCCTGAAAGAGTGCATTATGGTGACATAAATAATATCACAAGAGTTGTAATAATCGAAAACTACTAAATACACAAACAATTTATATTTATTTGTTTATTTATGTCTTTATACAAATGATATACAATAGCATCTCTTAATTCTAAAGTGCTCAATTTCAAAATTTCTATTTTTTTAGCATCAAATATAGTCTCCTTAGTTCGTTGCTAATTTAGTTTGTATATATTTTTAATCTAACCTTTGAGTATTTACTGGACCATTTCTTTGTAAGGAATTTTAGGCTTATATCTAAAACTCTATTTGTATGAATTGACACCCTAAACATTTGTTAATTCATAAATGCAATGTGTGTTATAAAGACGGCATTCTATATTTTGAACACAATTTATATGTAATTTCAAATTACACATAAGGAGAGGGCTCTATGATGACTTCTTTGTACACCCATAATCTATTCTAAATGAAACCTTAAATTAAAACAACATTATTGCGGATCTAATTTTTTCCATACAATATAAATTCTATGAGATATATATCTATAAATATATGGATTTTTAATTAACATAGTTATAGCAATGCACACAATGGACATAGAACTTCCTCAGTCCAATGATATTCATTATTTCAACTACTTGGGATTCTTATTAATCTAACAAAGGTACTCCTTGTCAACATTAAATATCAGAGACTTGATTCATGATCCTTTGATACGAACATCTAGCATATTTTGTTCTCCACAATGACACCCCCTGCACTACACATCTACCTATCGATTTAATAGAATAGCTATTCCTAGAACATAGACACAACATAAAGAAAAAAAAGGCCATCTAAGGCAACTATATATTACTTTGCCCGTGCTCCTCCCTCGCATAGCCATGGTTGACCATGCGCATGCGGTATGCTACCTCATGGTTCCCCTTCATGCTTGGATCCACAGTCGACGTCCCACCACCACCAATCATCTTAAGGGCCTCACCACCTCTAGCAACAGGAGATGGTTGAACATAAAATTTCAATCCAAGTTTGCTTCCAATGAGTTCCACCTTATGCATAAGCCTGCAATCCATGTGGCGATCTTTCCATGCCTGGATCAACTCCATGTCTGCTCATTCCTTGTTCTCATAGTCCATCAACACATGTCACATCACGTTCTTCATTACCCATTAGGACAACATCAGACGCTTGTCAGCCGAGACCCGCCCCATCATGGTGCCTGGATCAATGACCCAGCCTTCAACCTTCGCCTTTATTTCATCGATCAAAGTGGCCTTAGCCTTATCCTAAAGCTCCTTCTCCTTCGTGTCAATCTCATTGTGAATAACACTGAGGATCTGCTCACGAAAAAAGGTATCCCCATTAAGGGCTTGTGACTATGTGCGGGTTAACCTACCGTGAGTGCCTCGCAGAGTTCTTTTGGTATCCTCATTTCCTCCACGGTCATAAGGTAACCTTGAAAGGAACACTTCCTCTTTTCCTTTCCTCCCCCTTGGAGCCATTTTCCCACACTTAATTTCAAAATCGATGAGGCTGCGGAAGGTAAGAGCTACTACAATGGAAATAGAAACATCAGAATCCGATCTAAACAAAAATGGGTCTGAAATACGTTGTTTCCTGTCCAAATTTATAGCAAACCTGACTATAATTGAGAAAATTGGGGGGTTCATGACCCGATTCGACATCCCACTCCATACTACAAACACCTCTGTACCCTCCTTGATGCATCTCATGGTAACAGTCTTCAACCTTTGTGGTAGTACCCGATCGTATTGCATCTAGATCATCTTCGCAACTGTAATAAAAGCAAGCACAGATTGGGATGAGGTCATTGTGTTCTTTCATTGGTCGGATGACTAGAGGAGATAATGCGATGGGATTGATCTATCTTGTCTTCCTGTGAGTGTGAAGGTGAACCATGAGTACCCTGCGTGTCACCCCCTCCCCCTCTTGGAGCCTCAAGATCTGCATTAGCCAAATGTCTACAACGGGCTTCCCACTCTGCTCCTCCGAAAGTCGCTAGTTGTCCTTCGCGAATGCGCTGTCCTCCATCAATACCCACATTGGCCAGAAGATCGACCACTTTGTTGGCCTCTCTTTTGACATGGCCAAAATTACAGGCATGGTTATTAGAAAGAAAGTCCGCTAGCTTTTCCATTGAACCCAAAATGCGCTAGCCAGATGCCACCTTCTCCACTCTTTTCCTGTTGGAAAATATTCTTTCCATCTAGATGATGATCCTGGAATCTCCTTCTGCCATTGCCGGCATCCATCCAAACCTGGAAACTATCCTCAGGCCTTCCAAAAGTCCTTCGAGTTCCGTCGCATTGATTTATTATGTTCCAGTGAATCCAGAGAAGACATAAAGGATTGCTCCCGTCGAGTCATGACAAACTCCACCAAATCCCACTGGACCAGGGTTTCCTTTGGATGCACCATCAAAATTAAGTTTAAAGGTGCCTCCTGCGGGTGGGGAACAGGAAGAAGAACTAGATGGTGGGTGTATCGAAACAATATTACGTTGCCACCCTAATTCCTCTTTACTAATCCCTCGACTAACGATGATCCTAGTCTCTTGCTCGCTTAACTCCCAATCCTTGTCCTTCCAATGGGTACTCCTAGCAGTTTCCTGAAGATTGTGAGTTAATAATTCCCAAATCGCCTATTCATTAGAGCTTTTATCTTGGAATATCCTATTATTTTGTTCCTTCCAGACCACCCTGAATAGAAACCCTGAGAACATAATACACAATGCTCTCATGATGGGGTTTGGAAAGGCTTCCAGGTTCCATTTTTTTATCGTCTGATCAAGGTGGCCTCTAACCCTGTCTGTTAGACAAAAAATAAACGCCCTTCGATCCCAGACTGATGAAACAAAGGGGAATTCATCCAACGGGTGGTTCATGGTCTCCTCTTCCTCGTTACATAAAGAACATCATGAAGGACCCACAAAACCTTTTTTTTTCAGGTTTTCCCTAGTCAAAATCCTCCTTTGCATAACCAACCACATAAAGGTTGCGAATTTTGGCCAGGGGTTCATTGACCAGATTTTTTTCCAAATATCCTCTGGAGCTACCCTTCATGAAGTCCAGATGTCATACACTTCTTTTATGCTAAGAACCCCTTTAGGCATGTATCTCCAGCGTAGTTTTTCCTGGCCCTCGTGCCTTCTAATACATCGCTCTTGGATAATGTCCTGAAGCTCTTGAGTTTCCTCAGCCGGTGTAAAACGCATCCACCAATCTTGCCCTTTCCATATCTATAATTCCGTGTCGCCCTCTGCCTCAGACCAGTACTGATGAAACTTTATCAGCCCTTTCTCTATGCCTCTGTCCCTTGCCATCCGACACCCTGGTTTGTCTGATAGCTTAGGGAATTGAACCCAGGAATCATCCTAGAAATTCGTTGAATGCCCAGCTCTAATTTCCCAAAAGCAGTGTTCCTGAAAAAGACTTTTGTTTCAATGGGTTGATATCCAAATACATGATCCCACTTTTTGTTCCCTGAAACAAACTAAATCTCAATGAGATCTGTCCTAGGCATACTTCACATGCCAAAGTCTTTCCCAAGGCTCACTTGTATGGGTGCACCACCTCCACCATATCTTAGCCCTGTGAACCTCATTTATCTTCTCAAGATCATGAAGTTCCATCCCTCCCTGATCATTTTAGTCGACATAAATTGTCCCATCTAACCAACGCTAATTTGGACTTATATGGGATGCCACCCCAAAGAAACACACGTTGTATACTTAATTTTTAGTTAAATGACCTTCAATTCATTGATAATTCACTCTATGGACCTCTTACGGGATCATTATGATATGTCTTACAAAATAGCACCATGTTCAAGATATAATTATATATAAGCAAATATAATTAAATTATTTAGACGATATATCCTTATCCATTTGAACCTCTAAACCCAAAAGTTATTTAATCTCATTACTGCATGCATCACAGTTTATTTCATTATGTATGTTGAAACTCCTTTCAATTAGAGTTCCACTTGGTACTCACGAAACTTGTAGCTCACGGTGTTTAGGATTAAAATGGACTGAGAAAGTTAACAATGGTTAAGTTGGAAAATTAGAGAATCGTATATCAGAAATCAATGAAAGTATTTGTACTATTTGAGTAAGGGAACTGAAGCTTTCATCATGGGAAAGCCGAATTGAAGGAATTACCTAATATGTTAACTTCTTTTAATGTCTTATAGGGATTTTACAAGTCCCAGTGTAGTCACATAACTGAAGAAAAATTTGTATAATCCAAGTGAATTAAACAGATTTTAAATCTTGTTGGCTGTAAATGCTTTAAATTTGCTCTATAAATGCTTTTTTTTTTGCCTCTAGTTATCATAATGTCTCTATGAACTTATGAAATGGGTTCTTTAGAGGGAAATTAGTAGAACTTGGATAGCAACTAGTTGTGCTTTGAACAACAGAATTCAATTCTTTCTGGCCTGAAACCGTGGCCTCAAAATAAACAGGAGTCCCTAATTTAGTTTACTAAGGAGAAATTGGAAGTTATAATTATGCAAAAATCAACATTCAAGATATGGGATCTCTTTGGGCTTATAAAAACCCTTTCAACCAAGATCTATTTATTAATATTGCCATTCCACGGCACCCAAAAGATATAATGAAATCAAATGAACAACGGAAGTTAAAGAATCCAAGAATCAATACATTCGACGATCCATGAACTTTATTGGAATGAACTCTTACCTCATAAGAACCCTGCCCTTGTTGAAACTCTACCCTTGTAATTGTGCCCCGGCTGGAACTCTGCCCCGGCTGGAACTTTTCCCCTGCTAGAACTATGCCTCGCTGGAACTCTGCTTCGACAAGAACTCTGCCCTGCTGGAACTCTGCTTGAGATGATTGGTCTTGTTACCTTCTGGAACTCCTCCCTGACTGGAACTCTTCCTCGGTTGGAACTCTGCCCCGACTGGAAATTTTCCCTGGCTGGAACTCTACCCCGACTGTATTTCTTTGTCTTGTAGAACCCATATACTAGGTATTATATGCAAGAATATTAGGTGCTTGTTGTTTGCTCATCATTTGGATGAAATGCTTGACCTTAACCTCAACGGTGGTATTTCTGCTCCAGCTGGAACTTTGCAAAGACATCTATTTGATGGAATAATGGAACTTTGTGAAGACATCAATTTCTTCTTGGCATTTGGTTGATCTTTTTGATTCATTGATCTCTTTCTTGTTTCACTTATATGGTGGTTTGAAACCTCGTTCATGGCCCATGAACCCTAGAAGGTTCAATGAAAGCCTATAGCCCTTGTATATGCAACATGTGAGACCTTTACAAAAAATTATCACATTATAATAACTCACATATTGCAAACAAAATAAAACACAAGATATTGTTCATCAGGCACATGCACATGGTAGTAACATTGGTCAAGATGAAGAGCTTGAAAAACCATTTTCATAATCCATCTTTGATTTGGATGTGATCTTCCACAATGATAATTGAGCTTACAAGATTAACTTTGTAAACAATAATTGTTAATATTGAAGCCCACATATTAAATCTTCATCATCACAAAGGGCCCCTAGTTTTCGCCTAGGATTCTTGGTCTAGGACCAAGCAGGTTGATGCATGTAGGGTTCCTGGTTTGGTGTGTCCATTCTCTATCGATACGGGACAATGTGTCCCTTCTCTGCTATACTATGGCTGTCGTGTCCCTTTCTCTGCTATAAGGAGGCAGAGTTCCAGCCAAAGGTTGGAACTCTGCCCAGCTGGATCTCTGCCCGGGCTGGAACCGGGAACTTTGCCCTGCTGGAACTCTGTCCCGCTTGTTGGAACCTTTCCCTTGTTGGAACTATGCCCTGGCTATCATCTAGGGTTTGACAAAGACAACCATTTCCATATGAAAGAAGATGATATCAAGCACCCAACACTCTTTCCATACTTTTAATCCCGCTGCATTCAAAATGTTTGAAGGAATGTAAGCACATGGCTATATTCTAGACATCGTAAAATTCAATAGCCACATCAAAGGGATTTGCAAGAATAGACAGATCATTGGTCCATTGATGTTTCTGACGAATACTTGGCCAGATATATGCTTTGTTGTGAACACGTTGAGTCATTGTCTTGTTGATCCCAGACAAGTTCACTTGATAGTTGCAAAGCATGTGATGAGGTGCCTAACTTGGTTCATTTTTTTAGTAGAGAAGTCATAAGGCAATTGGTAACATTTATTCAAGAAAATTTAAATGGATTCACCAAATGATTTCAATATTGGGTTGTGAAGCTTGGGATTAGAGCAAAAATGCTAGTTGTAGAAGGGTGAGAATATACTCTAATGTCAATGTGTATGTTTTTTTGGTAGCTTCATTGTTGTTTTCTGTTTGTATTTCATTGTATTCTATGCTTCCAATTATGAAAGTTGCAAGATTGTGATGTTCATGAATTTGTGTGGGGATTGTTTCAAAAATTTCACAATCTAATTTGACAATGTTGTTCGAGAATGTGGTCATCTGACAATCGCTTGCTTGTTCAAGTATTGGATAGATGTTAGTTGCTTCAGTTGTTGTGATGAAAAACACATTTTCCTGGAATTTCACAATTTCCTAGAATTTGTGTATGCCAGGTAGTTTTTTTTTGCCGCAGGCCATATGTCACAAATAGCAGGGCTCATGCTTTGTTTATGTTCTTGCCTATATCTGGAAACATAATTGTGGTATTCATGTTTCCTTCAAGCAGATTTTCAATTTTCATCTTCTTGAGCTTGCCCGATGGAAAGGTTGGACAGAATTAAAGTAATTCTTGTTGTAATAAACCTTTCAAATTCAACTATAGTGTTATTCTTGCAATGTGTTTTATCCTAAACAGTTTACTCTTTTGTAATCAACCTTAGATGATTTGGTTAGTTATCACATGAGGAGCTTTGATGAGTGCTATATTAGTATTGTGGACTGTATATGAGGAGCTTCATAATTGGAAAGCATCCTACAAGTTTGATCAAGGAAAAGCTAGAAGGGATTCTTGTATCTTGGGTCTGATTCATATCAGTGGTCCATTACCAAATACCTCCTTGAATTTCTTAAGGTATGTTATCACATTCATTGATGACTTTTCTAGGTTCACATGGGTCTACTTTCTCAAGAACAAATCATAAGCGTTTGAAAGGTTCAAAATTTTCAAGGCTTTTGTTGAGACTACCACTAGGAGAAAGCTAAAAGATATTAGATATGATAATGGTGTGGAATATATCAAAACATATCTACTGAAAATTTGTGCTTACAATGGAATCCAAATCCATCACATAGTCCCCTAAACACCTCAGTAGAATGGTGTGGTGGAGAGGAAAAACGGAGCATTGAAAGAGATGGCCATTGCTTGTATGATTGAGTCGAAAGGTTTGGATTCAAATATTTGGGATGATTACATGAATGTTTCTACATACATTAATAATATATTTCTACACTCTTATGTCAAAGGTAAAACTCCTTTCAAATCCTACATTAGAATTTCGCTTGATGAGAGAAGATATTTGGAAGGACAAAGTAATGAGTGAATCCTCATTGGATATGATAAGGAATAAAGAGGATACAAACTCATGGATATCATATCCAAAATAATATTCATCGAGCAAAGTGTCCATTTTGAAGACCCACTTCATGATCTACAACTAGTAGAGGAAGAAACTGTCAAATTGCTTCCTCTTTCGGATGAAGATTCAGGAGATGATACTAAAATTTTATGTTCTGGTATTTTTTATATTATGTTTGATATTAATGAACATGAATAATTAGGTTAATATTCAAATCCAAATGACCCCCATCAGTTTCCAAAGTGGGCATAAAATACTATCACATATGTCGGTTCCAACATTGGAAATCTTGTCGATCCAAGAAGAACTCCAGCTGACATTCAAAGAGAAGGTATGTCTCTTTCATATGATGATCCATTGCTGTCCAAAAAATTGTTTTATAATTATTGTCTCATATCCAAAATCATAATACCATTCCCACCATGATCTAATATGGAAAACTAGCATTGATGAAGAGTACAATTCTCTTCAGAAAAATGCAACATGGGACCTAGTTTCACTCACACTAGGGAGGAAATTGGTTCAATGAAAATGGGTCTACAATAAAAATGTTTCTGCTGATGGTTCAACCTGAAAATACAAAGCAATTTTTGTGGAAAAAAAATTCTCGTAAGTCCAAGGTGTGGACTACACAAAAAATTTTGCATCAATTGCAAAAATGGACTCGATTCAACTAGTTTTGGCAATTTCTGCATCCAAGCACTGGGAGGTGCACCACATGGATGTGAAGAGTTCCTTTAGGAATGGGTATATTCAGGAAGAGATATACATGAAATATCATGAATTTTACATATCACATCCGACACTTGTTTTCATATTAATGAAATATTTGTATGGTTTAAAATAGGCCTCAAGAGCTGGTATGCAAAGATGGATTCCTTTCTTCTATTGTAAAACTTTGCGAGATGCAAATCAGATACAAATGTGTATATATAGTATAATGAAGGTAATTGTATGACAATTTTACTTTATTTTTATGACTTATTGGTTACAAGAAGCCGTCTTTCTTCGATCGGCACAATAAAAACCGTTTTACACCAAGAATTTGATATGAATGATTTAGGCCTGCTGAAGCGGTTTCTTGGTCTTGAAATCACTCAAAATTTTGACGGTATCATGATACATAAATAAAAATATGCTTTGGAACTGATAAATAATTTCAATATGATAGAATGTAAATCTTCATCATTCCCATTCCTCTCAGGAATCAGTCTTGAGGATGGTGATTCTACACCGTGGGTGGATTCTACACTCTACTGACAACTTATTGGTAGTATTGTGTATCTGACACACTATAGGAATGATATTTCTAATGAAGTGAGTGTTTTTTTAAGGTACATACATCATCCCCATGATATTCACTATCAGGCATCCAAAAGGATCTTGCAGTATGTGCAGGGTACAAAACATTTTGGTATTCACTATGTTGCAGATTTCAATCTTAGATGGATTCGGTGATTCATATTGGGAAGTGATAGCACTAATCGGAAGTACACTTATGGATATATTTTCATGATTGGTACAGTTCCTACTCGTTGGTCAAGCAAAAATAAAGCAGTCATTTCCTTATCTTCTCTAGAGGCATAGTATTGAGGAGCAGTCAATGCTTGCATTCAGGCAGTTTGGTTGCATG